>VFSX01001082.1:0-13671 GCA_016618255.1 Chlamydomonas sp. UWO 241 | reverse complement strand
CCGCCCCCGTCCCATCCAACCCACGATGGCGGGGCCTAGGCAAGACACTTACAATGACACATCATTCCCTGCCTATCTAGGCATCACACATACAGTCGTCATTTGCCGTGGTGTTAACACGATGACGTCACTCCTGGCTGCTGTTGTTGGGGGCCCGGTGCTCTAACCCTGGTCCTGGTCAGCGCGTGTTGCACACTCCTGACAAGACGACAGAAAGGAGATTCACTCCTGTGGTGGCTTAGCGCGTCGCCCTACCAGATTCGGGGGTGGGGTGGGGGTGCGTTGCAGAGACGTTGCCGGGTGAGAAGATACATCGGTCGGTGTCCACCTTTGCACGCGCGACGGAGGCGGTGTGCAGGGGCAGTGCGTGGGTGTGGGTGACGGTTGTACACGAGCTGCGCATTTGCAGCGCATATGCAGCGCTCGAGACCGAGGGGGCTGTGCACGTACTGCGCGTGCAGTGCAGTGCTGACGCAATTCTGGGACCATGGTTTGCACGCGCATTGAGGGGGCTGTGCTGGAGTTAGTGTGTGCGGGCCGGCCGTGCCGGCTTTGCACGTGCGCAACGCAGGGCGTGTCGGCTGCGTTATCAGTTTATGTCGTGCGTGCACGAGTCCAGGGGCGACTTGACCTAAGCCCAAAGTCACCTGACTACCAACATACGTTGGGCGTTGGGCGTTGGAGGGGAGGCATCGCACACGGAGGGCACCAAAAGGTATCCCGAGCTGTGCATGGGGGGGTGCACCGGGGCATTGCAAGGGCTGTCCCGCCTTCGTAACGCACCGCCGCATTGCACCAGCATTGCACGCGCACATGATGGCGAGCGCAGCCCCTGAACTGCTCTGAGTCCAGGTGCGCTCGATCCTACTGAGTTCCCCTCCCAACCATCTGCCAACCATCATCTGCCTCCGTCCTCTGGGACCTGGTAAGCCCTCTCGAGAGGGCATCGATGGCGCCCGCCACGAGAAAGTGTGGAACCGGGCGTTGCGTAACGTGTCTGGGCCCGAGCTCTGAGCACTTCTCTCGCTATACCCAGGGACCTTTCCTGGCGCAACACTGAACACCGCGACACACGTACGCTATACTGCGTACTCCCTACTGAGCACGCTACAGGCCATGGCATGCATCGACGCGTACTCCTCGCCCCATGTTTCTCCGCGCAACCCGTCTCAAGTGCCGGCTGCGCCCATTAAGGCGTGCTACAGGTGATAACGATGACCAAAAGGGGCCGTCGCTGGGGTTCCTTGGATGAGTTCGACAGCGAACTGCCCCTAGAATGAGTCGGACAGCGAACTGCCCCCGCAATTGCCGCGACACAGGTGCCCCAACACGTGCCACCGCGCGCTGGACGCTGGAATCGAGGCCGCGAGGTGAGAGGTGCATCTGGCTGTTACACACTGCCTAAAACCTTCACAGGTGTATTGATGATGTTTGTTTACAATCCACTTCTGGCGGTCACACGTACGGTTCCAAAGCTCCAGTGGGACTTAGAGAAGCAAGGCTCAAGGCCCACAAAAGGTCAAGCTACAAGTAGCCCGCAGTAACGCCATCCACACTTGGTGGCGGGCGCCAAGCAAGCAGCACCACTGTGCAGGCTGCACACCCGGCCCCTCCAATTGCCAGAGGGCGGACCCAAGGTATAAAACCATGAAGGGACCAAACAGCCCTCCCCCAGACCACCGGAAGCGGGGCTAGTAGCACCCCCGCCGCAGCACTCTACTCAGCGACCACACCGCACCCGCCACCGCACGTGTGTGGCGCCACCTCCCCTTCAAAAACACCCCCAGAGGGCATGCCATCTAGCAAGCAGGTGCAGTGTATTGCACCCTCCATGCAGAGCCTGCATTGCAGGCTGCAGCAGTTTAAACACGGAGGAAGTGTGCACATCAGCTACCAGCCCATGGCAGCCTCGTGGCACACCTGCTGACACACACACACACACACACACACACACACACACGCAGGGCATGCATCAGTGAGCTGAGCGCGGACGAGCGCCTGCGCGTGCTGCCGCTGCTGCCTCGCCACAGCCTTGAGGCAGTGGTGGGCGCGTTCTGCGAGTGGCAGGCGCAAGGCGCCAACGCCGCCGCTGGTGACTTCGACTCGCTCGCTCGACTTGTGCCACAGCTCGACCACCAGCTGCACCAGGCTGCGGTGGCCGCGTTCCCGGAGATGACGGTCATGGCGTGGCATGAGATCGCCGTCATGGCAGCGGGCAGCTTGTCGATCCGGCACGAGCTGTCCAAGGCGATTGAGCAGGCGGTCGCGGGCTCAAGCCGGCGGTCGCTCGCGTTTTGAACGCGCGCGCGAGGCTCTTGCAGCACACCACTCGGGCACCTCAGAACGCGAGCTCAACCGAGCACCACAACAGCAGAAGCAGGCAGCAGCGGCCAACACACACGCACATACACACACACTGACACTCGCGACTTCCAGGCTGCGCCCACAACAGCAGCAAGCAGAGGAGAGAGGCAAGCAGCAAGCAGCAGGCAAGCTTGACGAAATCTCAGGAGATGGGCAGAAAGCGCAGCTCCACCACGCATGATGAATAAACTGACCAGACAGCAGCAGCAGCAGCACACTCCAGGCCACAGCCACGGCACACCGGACAAGGGCTACGCACGCCCAGCCGCACACACACGTATGTAGACATATGCCCCCCTTTTTGCCCCATCTCTCTCTCTCTATTGCGGCAGCCGTGCATCGTTCATCAGCTATGTGTCCAGGTTGAAATTCCCCTAAAATGACATCTTCACCACACCCTGGGGTTCAGGGCCCTAGCCGCCCATCGTTGCTTTTGTTGCATCCACGGCATTGTCGTGCACATCCTCATTTTTGTCATCATTGACTTTCATTTGCACCCACACGGTTCAGCAGCGCAGCGCACTGGCAGCGCACCCAATTTATTTTGTTTAATTACGAGCACATGTTATGAGAGGGGTTGGCTGTCACGGGGCGGCATGATTCGCCACAGGAGCCGCCCGCCACCTGATAGTGCATGCGAATAGTCTATGACAGAGTTGGAATTGGTTGCGGAACCCCACCCCCCATGTACATGTGATGGCTTGAGATTGATTGACCAACGACCCCAACACACTCGTGTAACTCAATCATCGTTGCAATGTGTGTCTGTGCAAGGGTTTAACACCATGCCAGCAGCTACCAGCAGCCACCACCACCTACTACTTGTCTGTCACAACCACAGACAGGCGACACGAGTGCTAGGGAGAGCCTACTGCGGGGCTGCCACCGCTTGCGCTGCCGCCTGCGCGGGCGTGACAGCTTTGATGGACAGCGCGTGGATGTCCTTCATCTCCTCCTTGAGCGCCTCGTTAATCTGCGCCGTACGAGCATGTGGGAGCAGCAGGTGAGGCAGCAGTCGCGTCATTCGCAACACACATGGGTGCCTTGTGCGTGCTATGCGTGCCGTGGACTGGGTTTGGCGACAACAGCAAACATGCACATGCCGCACGCCGCACGCCACGCACCATGCGGTGCCGCGCCAGCAGCATCTTCCCCTCAAACAGAGAGGACACGACCGTCACGTCAAAGCTGGATCCGCAGCTGCAGCGGCGGCGGCACGCAGGGAGGGGGAGATGTGATCAGGGCCATCGAGATGAGAGGGAGAGGGCGCATAGCCGGCTTTCACACACGGGGATGTGAGATACACAGTCAATAGCAGGGTTGGGGAAAATGTTTGGGGGAGGACAGAGCACGTCAGCCGTGCAGTGCGCATGCTCGCGCGCATGGAGGCGCATGCGCTCACCCCGAGCTGGTGTCCACAACCGTGACCTCCGAAGCCTGGAGCGACTCCGTCAGCTTAGCCTTGACCGATTCCACGTTGGCCATTGCAACTTTGCTTGCGGGGTGGACTGGGGCAAATTGATGCAGGCCAGGTGTGGGACATGTTGCTGGAAAACCGCATTCTTCGACTCTTCGACCATCGAGCCATGCTTATTGCATTCTAGCACCTCATCGCGTTAAACCCAGTGATGGCAACGGCTCAATCGTCTGGGGCTCCCCCTCTCAAGGGGAAGACATTCAAGTATGGAATGCCTGTGTACGGGCTGGCTTGGCCGGAGGGAGATGTGGTGTACATGTGTGGCGGAGGCGGGAACGGCATCAAGAACAGGTGCGCCCAGGCTCCCATGCGCCATGTGCCCATGCGCCCATGCGCCCATGCGTTATTCACCACCCACGTCATCTTTATATGACGGAGACCTTCCTTCGACTGCACGCAGAATGGTGTGTGCCGAGAGCCGCAAGGGGCAGCTGACGGACCAGGTGGCGGATCACTTGTTCGGCACCGACTGTCCCATGAGGTGCGTGCGTGTGTGTGTGCCATGCGACGACACACACGCACACACACACACACACACACACACGCACACACGCACACACACACACAGCACACACACTCACACACACTCATGTGTGCATGAGGCACGCACACGCGCACCCACGCTTGCACGTGTGCCGCCACAGGATGGCCCTGTCTCCCAATGGCAAGTCCATCGTGTTTGCGATGAGCGAAGGGATCAAGCGCCTGGACCAGGACACCAAGGGCCGCGTGCCCAAGTTTTTCGAGATCCAGGGAGACCTCGCGGACAAGCTGTCAAGCATTAAGGGCGAGGTGCGTGCACGCGACGCGCATGTACACGCACGAGCACACGCGCGCGCGCGCGTGCATGCGAGAGAGAGAGCACGCTGTGTGCCCCTCCCCTCTGGCGCGCTCGTGCTGTGCGCCCGCTCGCGACTGCCCGCTGGGTGTCGCTGCCCGCCCGCCGGGTGGGCTTCTGCTTCCTGGCCACTGTAAGTCCGACTGGATGTATCGACTGATGTGTTACTACCAAGCCAGCCGTGGGTACAGTAGATGAACGCGGCACCTCTCCCTCTCCTTCTCGTCTCCTGTGCCGCAGGTCAAGGCCCTCGCGTTCCACCCGTCTGGCAGCCACCTGGCGGTTGGGTGCGCGAGCGGAGAGCTGCGCGTGTACGAGTGGCCGTCGCTCAAGGTCAAGTTTCAACTCAGGTACGTACGCACGCATGCACACGCACACACATGCACGCACATGCACGCGCGCACGCACGCACACACACGCGCACACGCGTGCACGTGCACGCGCACATACATGCACACACACACTTGCACGTGAACGCAGCGGTGACAAGAAGCTCTCCGACGCGGTGCGCGACCTCGACTTCTCGCCACAGCTGCCCGCCACAGCTTCTGGGCCCGCGTTGCCAGCGGGGCGCGTGCTCGGCCTCACGGTCGACGACGGCACGTGCGAGCTATGGGACTGGGAGAGAGGCGTGGTGCTCGTGCGGCTGGCGCCGGGGAAGCTGCGCCAGCGCATGGAGCGCGCCATCTCGATGTCCAGCGACCGCCGCACGACGGTGCAACAGCTGCCGCGCGGCATCGAGCGCGTGCAGCTGTCCAAGCTGCGCTTTGCGCGCGACGGCACCGGCGACCTCCTCACGCTGCTCAACTCGCCCGTGTGCGGCGCGAGCGTGGCGCGGTGGGGCGGCGCGGCTGCGCTGGGGCTGGGCGCAGCAGACGCGCCAGAGCTGCCGGTGCTTGCATCGTGCCGCAAGGTGTGCGACCCCCCCGCAACGTGCTTCGACGCGAGCCGCGACGGGACACTGCTCGCGTTTGGGACGTCGGAGGGCGGCGTGGTCGTCACGACGTCGGTGGGGTGCGTGCCGGTGCGCAAGGTGCTCAAGGGGCACATGGTGTTCACGACTGGGATCGTGTTCTCTGCAGACTCGCGGTCGGTGGTGTCGACGAGCGCCGACGCGAGCGCGCTCGTGACGACCGTGGGGCCGGCGGCGCTCAAGCAGGCGGTGCGGCTGGAGAACGGGCGGAAGCTGTCTGTCGGGCGTGTGCTGCTTGTGGTGCTGCTGCTGCTTGCGGTCGTTGCCAAGGTGCTGCTGCAGGCGTGGCGCGAGGCCAAGCGGCGCGGGGTGGCCGTTGACGTGGCTGAATACGTGCTGGCGCTGTTTGGGCGCTCGCTCGGGAAGGACGAGCTGTAGCGGTGACGGAGTAGCGGAAGTAGGCTGCTGGCTGATCGGATTGTGTATTTGTTGTGTTGTTAAGGCTCCCTGTCGGCCCTCTGACCTGTGCCCACACCCGCGTGCGCTGCAAGCTGGACCAAGGGATGAGGCCTTCTAGGGACGTGAGCAAGGGACGAGAATAGCAAGAATAGCGAGGGGCCAGCGGGAGCGAGGGGCAACAATACATCGATTACAATACTACAGTCGAGGAGGTCTAGGTACAAGCCAGGCTACCAAAATCAGCTGCGCGTGAGGGACAAAATACGCGCGACAGAGCTGGAATAACCTTATTTCGGGGGGCAATGGGAGCCCTAATGTTAGTCAATGGTGCATTGAGTTGTCATCAGTCAGGCGGACACAGATGCCACAGACAGGCGTGTTTATATGGTTGATAGCTATATGGCTGGCAGCTACGGTTGGCAGGAATAAAAATAAAACAACACGGGACGCCCCCCCCCCCCCCTAGCTACAAGCTTGCAAGCAGGCTTGCAAGTATTTCTTGCTCACAGGCCTCATGGGGTGCCGGTTGGGTGCCGGTTGGGTGCCGGTCATAGGGTCTAAGATTTAGGGAGGGGAGGGCACAGTGTGTTATGATGATACATAGGACGAGAACAGGGGCTTGCGACTTTGGTGACGGCCAAACGGCAGTGGCAGTCACGCGGAAGAATTCGCCGAGCTGTCGGAATCGGCGCTCATCACGCGCGCGCGATCGCAAAGGCGGCGGCGACCGCGACCACGGCGGCGACCGCGCCAGAGGTGGTCGCTGCGAGGTACAGCGGGCGGGACAACAGCGACGGCAGCTCCGCAGCTCCGCTGCTGCACTCCGCGCCGCCGCCCCACCGCCGCCCACCGCCGCACCCGCGCGCGGTCGCATCAAGCACTGACACGTCGGGTGGGCTGGACCCCATGGTCGACTCCAACTCGCCCGCGTAGCCGTCGTCCTCTGTGAACAGCGCCCGCTCGTCGCGCGGTTTGCGCCAGCCGGTCTGCGGGATTCGTACCGCCGCTGCTGTGGCTGCAAACGGCACGCCGCGCGGCGACGGCTTGCTCTGGCTGCGCGCCCGGGGTGCTGCCTGGGCCGGCGGCGGCAGCTGCAGCAGGCTGGAGGAGAGGCCTGACGATGGGCTGGACACCGAGCCTGACCTTGGGCTGGGGGGGCAGCCGAGCCGACGGCGCTGCTCCTTCCGCTCCTTCGGCTGCAAGCAGCGCGGCGAGCTCGCCTCGATCGAGCGCCGCCACTCGCGCTCGGAGCTCTCGGCAATAGGGTGGCAAATGTGCTTGTTCAGGTGGGACACGAGCACGTCGGAGTTGGCGAGCGCGCTCGCCCAGTCCCAGCCGTCGGTCCCAGCCGCGACGTAATCTGAGAGCGTCAGATGCAGCTGGCGCATCTGGCTCGCGGGGTCGTGCACGTCGCCCTCAATCGCGGTGATGATGAGTCTGCAGATGGTGATGCCCACGTGGGTGGGGTGTGGGTTGCTGGTGGTGGTGGTGTGTGTGTGTGGGGGGGCATAGCATGCGTTCGGTGCATATAGGCGCGTGTGCGCATGGGGACGTTGGAAAGCGCATGGGGGCGCATGGGGGCACCACTCACAGGTTGCCCTCGGCGAGCACGCACAGCGTTATAAGCTTTGGCTTGGTGTAGCGGAAGCACCACTCGCTGGTGCCAAGGCGTCCCTGCCAGCCTGCTCGAGGCGCGTAAGGAGATTTGGACGCAGTTTGCCGCGGGACGTGGCCCGTCGTGGACCGGACGCCGCTGGCTGCTGCCTGTGCGTGCATGGACGTGCATGGGGGTGTGCGCGTGCATGCGCGTGTGAGCATGCGCGTGTGCGTGTGTACGCGGCGCCCCAAACCCACCTCATCCTCCTCCGCCGGCATGAATCCTCCGCATACCATGGTGACGTGGCATGCGAGGGCCACCGCCGATCCAGCGCACACACACTCGCAAGGGTGGACACCTGTCGCAGCCATCTGTTGTTGGAGAATTATCATGCCTCTCCGCCTCTCCACCTCTCAAGAGGCGCACGTCAGGTACAGCCTGACCCCCAGGGACACGGCATCCAGGGCTGCTGTTGCCAAAGGGGGGTAAATCGCACAACCTCAGACGATGACGTGGCCAGACAGACACAGGGCAATCGAGGATGAGACGACTCGTGCCTTGCTACAAGGGCAGGCGCAGGGCTCTGGATGCCTGCTTGTTGGGGGAGAGGGGGGGGATTCACAGACCGGAGGCAAAGGGCCAGCAGCAGGGTGGGAAGGGAGGAGCCCTCGGCGGGAGGCCGAAGCAATACAAGGGGCCCAGTAAAGTAAGGGGCAACCTCGAACGCTAATTGCAATCTTCTTCGATCCGCCCTCCCACACTTACTGGAGTGTGAACAACTGACAACAACCACCCAATCCCTTGCCACCAGGAGGGTGGTGGCAAGGGAGGGTGGTGGCCGGGAAGGCGGTATGTGTGCGTGCAAAGGACACACAACGCCCCCCTGAAATGCACTTCGTGTGTTGATGAGGGTGGTGAGCGGGAAGGAGGCACACACGCACGCGCACACGTGCGCACATAAAGTTCCCAAGTCCCAGTAGGACGATGAGAACAGTCCTGAAGACTGCGAGCCCCAGCAGGACTATGAGAGCCATTAATAAAAGGGGGGAGCAACAGTGCCCCCCCCCGGGTGTGTGTGAAGGGGGTGGCAGGTGCGGCGTGTAGGGGGTCGGTGGGTTTGGGGATGGGCTAGATGGTGCTTGGATTGTGGTGCTTGCTTGGCGCCCACCGCCTCATGATCATGTGGGTTGCGCTACTGGACTTTTGTAGCGCTCACCTGTTGGTGGGCCTTGTGCCTTGCTGTCTCACAGTCCCGTTTGAGCTTTGGAACTGATTGTGACTGCTCATCATCGTATGGAACCTCACCCCCCCGGCCACCAGCGCATGGAACCTCATCCCCCGGACCCCCGCTTCCGCAGCAGATTGGTTCTAGCATACGGCTGTACAAACGGTGACTTCACGGTGTTACATGAGTCTCTCTCTGAGCTCTCTTGGCAGCAAGAGCACAGCAGGGGCTTCAATACAACTCTGAAGAAAACAATCTCTTGAAATGCGATATTTTTTTGATTAGGAGTCGGTGCTGTTTCATGACGCATATGTATCCCACACTGTTGGTCACTACTGACCGCCTTTTCCAGCCCCTTTCTAGGTAGTTAGGCTTAGGGATGTGCCCCTCACCGAGTCCTTCTGTGCCTCCCCCCTTCAGCAGGGGGGGGGCCTGCGACACGTCCAATGTCGTGCTCGGTGCAACTACAAGGGGTCAGCTTCTGCTCAGAGCCGGGTTAAGGGTAACAGGTTGAGAATCCTGTGAATGCTGGTTGAAATCCCAGTTAGAAAACCCCTTAACACGTTAGAGGTTGCGGCCCGGCTGGATATCCTTTTCGGCCACGTCTTGGCCTTTCTCCCCACGGGGGGATGTCTCTTCTGGCAATTGGCGACGAACCTGCCTTGCGTTTTCCGTTTCCCAACATGCGCTCACCGACTTCAACAAGCGTTTGCTGCCGCTGCGGTAGGGGACCTAGGGGTGCGCCCACGCTCTTTACAGAGTTGGGGTTCCCTACCACCAACAGCCAGCCATCTCAGTAAGGTGCTCGGGCCATACGCGCCGAGCACGGTCTTATACGCCTTTAGAGGTGTCCCTGACTGTAACATCCATCATCATGTATGAAGTGAATGTATGCTGCGCCTCAAGACTGTCTCAAGACGCAAATTTATACATGAACGTCAGTTTATGGCGGTTCTGTACATCTTAGCCACCGCGGCCACCTAGTGCATCCCCGGGCGCCAGTTCTTGGCTTCGCGCCAAATCTTGGTCGCTGCCGTGTACGGGAAGCTGATCACCGTGAACAGCTTCGACTTATAATGTACAGCCGCAGGGCTGTAGTGAGGTGGACAGGGGGCACGTTGCGCTGGTCCTTCAGGAAGCCCATTGACGAGAACGTGCGCCCCGGCCGACCCAGGCACCATGACCATCGTCATCTCTGCCAGGGTTTATTAAGGTTCATTTTCCCGCTAAAACCAATTGAACTCTGCGCCCGGGCGGAAAACCTGCGGAAAGCCCCAGGAAATCTCCGACCAAATAAATTAGTTAGTTCGGCCTATCTTCTGCCGCAGACGGAATTCCGCCCAATTGAAGAAGCACCGAACTCGACCCCTCCTGTGGCTTCAGGGTGTGGGGGGCAGGTGTGTGTGTGGGGGAGCCTGGAACAAAATTAGCACAACAAGAACAAAATCAACATCGCAAAACATGAACAGCACTCGAGTTCCTAGTGCGTGGCTGCCCTATACCCTGGTCAACTTGGCCGAGTCTGGAGAGACAAGCTGTGCCGACGGCGACATGCGCAACAACCCTGCCAGAGTGTGCGGCGGGCTCCTGGCTCCCGTCGTCGGGCTCACTCGCCCAGGCACCCACGCGGAAAACTCGCGCGGCGGCGGCGGCGGCGGCCTGTCGCCGCCCGCCTCGCCCTCGTCGAACCGGACCTTGTGGTCGTGCGTAACGGTCACGGTCGTGTGCGCGCCTGGCTCCTCGCTGCTCAGCGGAGCGACTGGAAGAACCGCGTGGGGCACGCCGGACGCGAGCCGCCCAGACGCGTGCAACGCCCGCTTGCCGTCCGCCTGCGCAATGCATCGGTGCCGCAAGCGAGTGGGTTTGTTAGTTGTTGGTTGGCGCGTGCAACGCCCGCTTGCCGTCTGCGTGCTCCATGCATCGGTGCCGCAAGCGAGCGGGTTTGTGAGTTGTCAGTTAGCGCGTGTAACGCCCGCTTGCCGTCCGCCTGCGCAATGCATCGGTGCCGCAAGCGAGCGGGTTTGTGAGTTGTCAGTGAGCGCGTGCAACGCCCGCTTGCCGTCTGCGTGCTCCATGCATCGGTGCCGCAAGCGAGCGGGTTTGTGAGTTGTCAGTTAGCGCGTGCAACGCCCACTTGCCGTCTGCGTGCTCCATGCATCGGTGTCGCAAGCGAGCGGGTTTGTTAGTTGTCAGTTAGCGCGTGCAACGCCCGCTTGCCGTCTGCGTGCTCCATGCATCGGTGTCGCAAGCGAGCGGGTTTGTGAGTTGTTAGTTAGCGCGTGCAACGCCCGCTTGCCGTCTGCGTGCTCCATGCATCGGTGTCGCAAGCGAGCGGGTTTGTGAGTTGTTAGTTAGCGCGTGCAACGCCCGCTTGCCGTCTGCGTGCTCCATGCATCGGTGTCGCAAGCGAGCGGGTTTGTTAGTTGTCAGTCAGCGCGTGCAACGCCCGCTTGCCGTCTGCGTGCTCCATGCATCGGTGCCGCAAGCGAGCGGGTGTGTAAGTTGTGAGCGGCCTCAGTCCTGCGGTCGGGAGGGATCTTGCTGGGTTTGCTGTATGAGAGTTCGGGTGGATAACGGTAGCCCACCTTGTCTCTCTTCTCTGGCGGTGGCGGCTGCGCAGCGGCATCAGTGGCGGCGTTGGCAGACCCCGGTAGCGCGATGTAGGTTTCAGGCTTCAGGTCGACGGGCGTCGCGAGCACGCCCAGGAGGATGTCGTGGTGCAGCTCCTCGCTGCCGCGTCCGCAGGTGCCCGCCCCCGCTGCCGCCCGCCGTCCATGATCCGCCTCGGGGATCGGGCGCATGCGCGATTTCATTTTGAGCTTCACAGATCCAGGCGACAGGCGCGCCGAGTCACAAAGCACCGCCGTGACGCACGAAGCCGATTCGTGAAGCACCGCCGCCGTCTCTGCGTAGCCCATCCTCTCGGCTAAATGCGCCGAGGTCGAGCCTTCACGGTTCTCTGCATCTGCTGCTGCACCTCTCTCCAGGAGCAGAGAAACAATGTCTGTTTTACCCCAATAGGCAGCTTGGTGCAGGGCGGTCATGCCGTTCTCGTCGACGTCGTTCACGTCGGCACCCTTGTCGAGCATCATGCGCACCTGGGCCACGCTGCCCCACCGCACCGCGTGCGCGAGGCTTCCAGGTTTCCAGGGTGCGAGCACCACCGGCACCTGCATGTGTGTGCGCACGAATGTGCGTGCATGTGTGAGTGCGTGTGTGTGTGTGCATGCGTCCTATGCGGACCTCTGTAGTGATAACACTGTCTACCTTCCCCCGTGGATTTTAAAGCTCTCATCATCATTCCCAGCGAGTGGCATGTGCATTTCCTTTCAGTCCTGTGACATGTAACATGTACATGTACATGCACTAGGGACGCACCTCGTTCGACTGCGAGCAGCCCATGTCTTCCCCACTCCCCTCTCCGAAAAATCCTCCGCGGCTGCGTCCTGCATACATGACGTGTGCAGGGGGGGGGGGGGTAGCACGCCATGCGACAAACCCGCATGGCATGGCGCTATGTGCCATGCGCCCACCCGCGGTTACGGACGTCCATTCAGAAGTACATGTAGTCAATGGAATTACCTTTGTATAGACAGAGGGGTGGCGGCCTCGAGGGAGCTCGAGGCCGACTCGAACCTGGGTGTCGCAAGCAGGCTCTTGATGCGGGCGCCCCTGGACCTCCCAAGCAGTGCAAGCCACAACACTCGCGCTTAGTTATGTGTGCCGAAGTTAAGTACGCGCTGGAGCGCTGGTCCTGATTCATACTCTCTCCCACACACTTTGTATGATTTTAACAGCTGTCTCTGTACTTCTCTGTAATACTACTACACTGTAGTACTACTACTAGCTTAGACGTCAGCTGACAAAGCCCAGCCCGGTCCCGGTGGCCTCCGGGCTCAAGCTCATGCCCGCGAGGTACTGCGCGCTGTGGAACTTTGACAGGTGGCGCTGCCCGCCGTCGCACAGCACGGTGACGACCGTGTGGCCCGGCCCCAGCAGGCACCGGGCTGCCCTTTGACTGATCGCGACACGACTCCGCAGTTCATTGCCCGCGGACGAGCCGATGAAGAGGCCGTTCGTTTGCGGAGGCAGGTACGCCGCCATCTCACCGCCTCCGGGTCAGTGCCTGCGAGCAGATCAGCCACGGCGGCTACGAGTCGTGTTTGTGCGGTGCGTGTGTTTGTGTCAGCGCGAGCGCATCGTGGTTGTAATATCTCCGACAGTGTGCCGGACACTCAACTCTCGTGTGTCAGGAGAGGAGTTGCGCACCCGTAGCGAGCCACAAACCACATGGCCCCTCACCGTCCCCTCCCACCCCCGATCCCCTCATCCACACTTGACAACTCATCGCCGTCGATCTGGGCCAGCTGGATAGGCTTCTGCACCTCGGATACTCAGCCAGGGTTGATGCCGAATGCCTGCTACCTCGATGACGTCGTGTTTCTAGAAATTGGGATGTGCTGAAGTGCATCAGCACGCTTTACCCTGGACCCTCCTCTCGCGCAGTCATCATCGTACAATTGCACGCCACGCGTGCCGGTGACCTGCGGGTCCAGCAGTAAATCAGCAGGATCGTCCACAGTAGGTTCTTCGCTAAAGGATCTTTGCGGAAATGATGCTCAACCCAAGGGGGGGGGGGGCAAGAAACCTATTTCCTGCAGGCCTGCATAGTACATATATATTTTGGGTGGGGGGGTTGACCAGTGATCCTTGGGATGGATTTAGCAATCAATTATTATTCCGCTTTTTCCCTTTTTTTCCTGGCACAATTAATTTCCCCCCACTTTTTCCCGGCACA
>VFSX01000744.1:30000-42500 GCA_016618255.1 Chlamydomonas sp. UWO 241 | reverse complement strand
CGGGCCCGGGCCCGGACCCGGACCCGGACCCACGCACACACGCGCGCACACACACACACACCTTGAACACACGCCCATCTGCAAGGCGCACGCCCGTCGCACGCCCGCTGGCCTCATCCAAAACGATCTCCTTGACGTTTGCCTGTGTGCATTGTGTGTAATGTGTGTGTGTGTGTGTGTGCGTGTTGAGAACCCACAGCCGCTGGCCTCATCCAAAACGATATCTTTGACGTTCGCCTGTGTGTGCATTGTGTGTGCATTGTGTTTGTAGTGTGTGTGTGTGTGTGTGTGTGCGTGCGTGCGTGTTGAGAACCAACAGTTGCTGGCCTCATCCAAAACAAACTCCTTGATGTTGGGCTGCGCGCGCGCGCGCGTGTGTGCGTGTGTGTGTGCCTGCACACATGCGTGTGTGTGTGTGTGTGTGTGTGTGTGTGTGTGTACAGGCAAGAGCCGTTGTCCAGGCTGCCCGTGCTGTGGGAGCTGCACCGAACGTCTCTCTCTCTCTGCTCTGGGGAGCGCCATGCAGGGAGCGCCATGCAGGGAGCCATGCCATGCAGGGAGCGCCATGCAGGGAGCCATGCCATGCAGGGAGGGTGTGTCAGCCTACATTGCCCACAATGTCCCCTGCGTTCTCCTCGACCCCGTCCGCAAAGGATCCCCGCAATCAGGCGCATCCCATGCATCGTGGGGTGCATGTGTGTGTGTGTGCGCGCGCGCGTGTGCGTGTGTGCATGTGTGTGCGTGCACACACGCATGCAGACGTGGCCTACCTTGTACACAATCGCCCCTCCGTTCTCCTTGATCCCGTCTGCAAGAATCACCACAATCAGGCCCACCCCATGCAGTATGTGTGTGTGTGTGTGTGTGGTGGACGATTTGGCAGTCCGTCGTATGTGCGTGTACGTGTGTGTGTGTGTGTACCGGATGCATGCGTGGGCCTACCTTGTACACAATCGTCCCTCCGTTCTCCTCGATCCCATCTGCAAGAATCACCGCAATCAGGCCCACCCCATGCAGTATGTGTGTGTGTGTGTGGTGGACGATTTGGCAGTCCGTCGTATGTGCGTGTACGTGTGCGTGTGTGTGTGTACCACATGCATGCGTGGGCCTACCTTGTACACAATCGCCCCTCCGTTCTCCTCGATCCCGTCCGCACAGGATCCCCGCAATCAGGCGCACCCCACACATTTTGTGTGCGTGTGCGTGTGTGTGTGCGCGCGCAAGTGTGCGTGTGTGTATGCGTGTGCGTGCACCGCATCGCATGCATGCGTGGCCGACCGTATACACGATCGTTCGCCGTTCTCCTCGAAGCCCGTCCGCAAAGGATCTCCGCAATCAGGCGCCCCCCATGCATCGTGTGTGTGTGCATGCGTGTGTGTGTGTGTGTGTTTGTGCGCGTGTGTGCGTGTGTGCATGTGCCTGCGTGCACCGCAACGCATGCAAGCGTGGCCTACCTTGTACACAATCGCCCCTCTGTTCTCCTCAATCCCGTCTGCAAAGGATCTCCAATGGGCAATGGGGCCCACCCCAAGCAGTGTGTGTGTGTGTGTGTGTGTGTATGTGTGGTGGACGATTTGGCAGTCCGTCGTATGTGCGTGTGTGTGTACCGCATGCATGCGTGGGCCTACCTTGTACACAATCGCCCCTCCGTTCTCCTCGATGCCGTCTGCGAGGTTCTCTGCAATGAGGCCCACCCCTCCGACGGGGTAGTTAATCCCTCCATAGTGGCGGTCGCAGAACACCATGCCTGTATGTGTGTGTATGCGTGTGCGCGTGTGTGTGTGTGTGTGCATATGCGTGTGTGTGTGTGTGTGTCTGCGATGTTCTCTGTAATGAGGCCTACCCCTCCGACGGGGTAGTTAATCCCTCTGTAGTGGCAGTCGCAGAACACCATGCCTGTTTGTACGTGTGTGTGTGCGTGCTGTGTGTGTGTGTGCGTGTGTGTGTGGTGTGTGTGTGTGTGTGTGTGTGTGTGTGCGTGTGTGTCAGCGAGGTTCTCTGCAATGAGGCCCACCCCTCCGACGGGGTAATTGATCCCTCCGTAGTGGCGGTCACAGAACACCATGCCTGTTTGTGCGTGTGTGTGTGCGTGCTGTGTGTGTGTGTGTGTGTGTGCGAGGTTCTCTGCAATGAGGCCCACCCCTCCGACGGGGTAGTTGATCCCTCCGTAGTGGCGGTCGCAGAACACCATGCCTGCGTGCGTGCGTGTGTGTGTGTGCCCGGCTTGGGATCTCCTCGCACCCCCACACCCCTGCAATACATACTGGGGTCTGTGTGGGATCTGAGGGTGGACTCATCTTGACGAGGGGAATCCAACGCGCCCACTCCCGCGTCAAACGGATGTCAAGCATACAAGTTACATATAAGTTTTGGAAACAACCCCCTGGGGGGGACCGCCCCCCCCCCCTCCCCCCCGCTGCCCGTTTTTCAAGGGTGGATTTAGGCGTAACTAAGTGAGGGGAGGGGCATGGCGCAGTGTCAACCAGCCTTTTTTTAGGACGGGGTCTGAAATCAAGTTAACCGCCCCCACCCCACCCCCCTGCCCGCCCAGGTGAGAGATTTGAGTGAGCCGTGAGGCCCGGGGTGGGGCCGCGATTCCCCCAAGATCCTGAGCGGAACCGCCGATCCTCACCTGAGTTGATCATTGGCGTGAAGTCTGCGTTGACCGTTGACCAGATGTAGCACTCGAGGTCGATGAACTTGAGGAGCTCCGGGTCTGAGATGTGCTTCCGCGCGACCTCGCCTGTGTGTGGGATAAGTGTGGGATAAGTGTGGGGATAAGTTCGGGCCGTTGACCGTTGACCAGATGTAGCAGGACCAGATGACCAGATGTAGGAAGGAAGTTGATGAACTTGAGGAGCTCCGGGGTCTGAGTTATGCGTTTGCGCGACCTCCCCTGTGTGTGGGAAAGTGTGGGGGGGTAGAGGCAGGGGGGTAGAGGCAGGGGCAGAGCAAGGGCAGGGGCAGGGGCAGGCAGAGGCAGGGGCAAAGGAAAAAGTGTTTGCCTGTGCGTCTGTGCTGCATAGACAGCAAAACCGTCTGATTGAGGTCGATTGTCCTGCAACACCACTAGCTTTTCTTTTTGCTCTGGGACTACACGTTGGCAGGCAGCGGCGGCTGGTGGCTACCGCCCCTCACAAGTAATTGTTAGGGCCAGAACTGGACTTGGGTCTAGGCGGTGGTAAGAAGGTAGTGTTTGCTGAAAGCCGATGTAACTGTGACTGTAACCAATCATCAAACACTGCGCACCCGTACCCGTACCACATTCACAACGTCTGAGGCGGCGCCTCAGGCGTCCCATTCCCTGGCGCGGATCAGGCGGCGCCTCAGGCGCACCAACCGCCTGAGGCGCCGCCTGAGGCGCACCCACGATCGCCTCAGACGTCGCCTGAGGCGTTATCCAAACCGTCTCAGGCGCCACCCAGACCGCCTCAGGCGCCCACCACCGCCTGAGGCGCACCTTGGACCGTCTCAGACGTTATGACCGCATTCCCTGGTGCGGATCAGACGTTGGGGTTTTATTAGGGTACTGGCGAGCATGAGGCAGCTGGTGGGCACACCCTAACCCCCAAACACCCTCCCCTTCCCACACCCTTTTCACACCCTTCCCACACTACAGTTACAGTTACATCGGCTTTCCAGCAAAGACTACCTCTAGTCCTAGTACCACCGCCTAGACCCAAGTCCAGTTCTGGCCCTAACAATTACTTGTGAGGGGCGGTAGCCACCAGCTGGCTGCCTGCCAACGTGTAGTCCCAGAGCAAAGAGGAGAGCTTCCCACACTAGCTTGTACCAAATTGGTGCCACATTTGGGGACACCTCAAAACGCCCCCTCCGCGTGACCCCTCGATGAAGATGGCCTGCATGCGCTACTACGCGGTTGTGCCGCGCAATACAGGCATCCGGGTGGGCTGCAGGGGTTAAGGGTTGAGAAATCCTACACGTTCAACCCTCGACCTTGAAAAAAAAAGTCGGGCATGAGGCGGTGAGGGCAAATGTACACTGGACGGGCTTCAGCATCGTCCGACGGACTGTGTCCTCAACTGCCGAACACACCCGCATGCGTGCTGGCGACTCTGGCGAATGTGAGGCAGCTGGTGGGCGAGCACGCCGACTGGGTCATGCATGCAGTCACTGAATCGCAGTGCTCAGAGGGGGCAAACAAACGCACGGGCGAGGTTCTGTAGCACAGCTCTGTAGCACAGGTCTGCAGCACACTTCTGTAAAGCCAGCAATCTGGTGCCATTTTGCCTCTCGGCTTGTCTCTTCGCCTCGTCCTACTCCGACTCAGTGAGCCTTAGTAGAACGGCTAAAGCCAGCACAGTTCTGTAGCACAGTTCTGTAGCACAGTTCTGTAGCACAGCTCTGCAGCACCGTCAAGTAACAAGAAAGTAACACGGGGTTTCCAGCTAAGCAGGCTACTCTTCTACTAGAGATCACCCGCCGATACTCCAGCCCACTTGAGTGTACTAGAGCACCGCCGGCTGCCGGCCAATAGACTACCGCTCCCGCCGGCTAGACTACCCCAAACAGCGGTCTCTGAGAGACATGTCTGGCAAGGAGCATATAGGAGAGGACCTTCCTCAGGGTCACAGTAGTGGCCTTGTGGCCAGTCAAGCCGGCAGAGCCGACTGGCGCTGACTGGAACGGTCCCCGCCTGGCAGTGCATGGCTGTCCAGCTCTCGTTTGCATGGGGCTCAGCCGGCGCCCCATGCCTCATGCATGGCCAGGTCCCACCCTCCAGGGGTGCATGGACGACAGAGTTGTCATGGAGGCTGCCTGAAGACCTTCCAACGCCAGTCACCGGCAGACGAGCGACCCCGAGGATGAGCGCGGTGACGAACGCTGCGAATGGTGAAGCGGATATACTCTGTGTTGCCTCGGCGGTCACCACCGCTGAAGCCGTGATGGTAGGCCGCCTCCACGGGCAGCCATCTTGACCAATGTCCAGCATGCATTGACGGGCGCCAGCTCCTCCGCTCGTCGATCAACTCGTCGAGATCGGTGCCGCATGGCGTCCTGCATGGGGGGAGGATAAGGGCCGTCTCCCAGCACGGGCCGCGGCAGCGCCGCGGCTACTCGCCAAGCCATGGCAGCGCCGGGCAAGCCGCTCCTGAAGTGTTCCACCGAGGGCAGTCTAGCAGGAGCCAGGCCAGTCGTATTTTACCCCGCTCGTCAGCGGCACGGAGATCCTCGTCACCAGCAGCGCCGCATTGCTGGGTCCAGGGCTCGGCGACGAGAACGTTCAGGGTTCAGGGCTCAGGGTCGATGAACTGATCGATGCACTGTCTCGAGCCTCGCCACCACCCCAAGCCACCTGCCACAGTCCTCACCCCCCAAGCCCCCCCCCACCCACCGCTTGCCTCTGCGTAAGATGGGCACGCACGCGTGACCTGTCGTTACAGCCGCATCGCTTTTTGCTTCATGCGTTTTTTTTGCGTTTTTTAGGGCCAGCGGCTCCTGCTAGACTGCCCCTCAGTGGAACACTTCAGGAGCGGCTTGCCCGGCGCTGCCATGGCTTGGCGAGTAGCCGCGGCGCTGCCGCGGCCCGTGCTGGGAGACGGCCCTTATCCTCCCCCATGCAGGACGCCATGCGGCACCGATCTCGACGAGTTGATCGACGAGCGGAGGAGCTGGCGCCCGTCAATGCATGCTGGACATTGGTCAAGATGGCTGCCCGTGGAGGCGGGCTACCATCACGGCTTCAGCGGTGGCGACCGCCGAGGCAACACAGAGTAAATCCGCTTCACCAATCGCAGCGTTCGTCACCGCGCTCATCCTCGGGGTCGCTCGTCTGCCGGTGACTGGCGTTGGAAGGTCTTCAGGCAGCCTCCATGACAACTCTGTCGTCCATGCACCCCTGGAGGGTGGGACCTGGCCATGCATGAGGCATGGGGCGCCGGCTGAGCCCCATGCAAACGAGAGCTGGACAGCCATGCACTGCCAGGCGGGGACCGTTCCAGTCAGCGCCAGTCGGCTCTGCCGGCTTGACTGGCCACAAGGCCACTACTGTGACCCTGAGGAAGGTCCTCTCCTATATGCTCCTTGCCAGACATGTCTCTCAGAGACCGCTGTTTGGGGTAGTCTAGCCGGCGGGAGCGGTAGTCTATCGGCCGGGAGCCGGCGGTACTCTAGTACTTAAGTGTGCTGGAGTATCGGCGGGTGTCTCTAGTAGAAGAGTAGCCTGCTTAGCTGGAAACCCCGTGTTACTGTTACTGATACTGTATCGGCTTCGGGGGGGGGGGGGGGGGTAAAAACAAAACTTGCTCGCAAAGGCAAACTGCATGTACGGTACCCGTGTTTGTGATTGCGAAGTGGCGAGCGTTAGGCACAGCTGGTGGGCACACGCGCAAACTGGGTCATGCATACCAGGAAAGAGGGACAACAGACACACATACAGGCACACACACACACACAAAGACACACACACAGACATAGGCAGGTCCCAAAAATAATAAGCCGTACCTGTGTTTGTGATTGCGAAGCTGGCGAGCATGAGGCAGCTGAGCGGCGAGCGCGCAAACTGCGCCATGAGGTAGCGCGGCTCCTCGAGCGACTTGAGCTCGATTGAGTTGAGGGCGTTGAAGACCTGCGGAATTGTGTGTGTGTGTGTGTGTGTGTGTGTGTGTGTGAGGTTGATTTCGAGGGGAGGCACGCAGGAGTCCCGCTCTGGCTGGCCTTTTCCCCGTTTTGTTCAAGAGGCTGGAGCCTGGAGCGACTTGCGCTCGATTGAGTTCAGGGCGTTGAAGACCTGCAGATCGGGAGCTCTCATCGCCATGACCCCCCGACCACACACACACAAAGAGGCGAAGGCCCAAGCCACGCCCAATGCTGGCCACAGCCTATGTCATGCACACAGGCCAACAAACGACCCCGCCTTCCAAGACTCGTCGTAGAAGCCCCCACCCCCTTTGCCTTGTGCACACACTTGCACAGGAGCTCTCATTGCCATAATTCCCCCCACCACACGCACACACAACACACACACAAAGAAGCGAAGGCCGATGCCACGCCCAATGCTGGCCACAGCCTATGTCATGCACACAGGCCAACAAACGACCCCGCCTTCCAAGACTCGTCGTAGAAGCCCCCGTCCCCTTTGCCTCGTGCACACACTTGCACAGGAGCTATCATCGCCATGATCTCCCCCCCCCCCCCCCACACACACACACACAAAGAAGCGAAGGCCGATGCCACGCCCAATGCTGGCCACAGCCTATGTCATGCACACAGGCCAACAAACGACCCCGCCTTGCAAGACTCGTCGTAGAAGCCCCCATCCCCTTTGCCTCGTGCACACACTTGCACAGGAGCTCTCATCGCCATGATCCCCCCGCCACACACACACACACACACACACACACAGAGTGTGTGGTGGCGGTGGGCAGCGCTGTAGGGTGCTTGCAGAGCAGCGCTGCATGTGCGCTCGGGCCTCTGCGCTGGCACTGCATGAAGATGGACCACATGGCCTCCTGCGCCACGTCATGCAGCCTCTCTGTCCCGCCGTCAGAGAGCGGCACGACCAGGGGAGGAAAACTCAAACTAAGGAGACGAGGAAAACACAGTAACAGTAACACGGGGTTTCCAGCTACGCAGGCTACTCTTCTACTAGAGACACCCGCCGATACTCCAGCACACTTGAGTACTAGAGTACCGCCGGCTCCCGGCCGATAGACTACCGCTCCCGCCGGCTAGACTACCCCAAACAGCGGTCTCTGAGAGACATGTCTGGCAAGGAGCATATAGGAGAGGACCTTCCTCAGGGTCACAGTAGTGGCCTTGTGGCCAGTCAAGCCGGCAGAGCCGACTGGCGCTGACTGGAACGGTCCCCGCCTGGCAGTGCATGGCTGTCCAGCTCTCGTTTGCATGGGGCTCAGCCGGCGCCCCATGCCTCATGCATGGCCAGGTCCCACCCTCCAGGGGGGCATGGACGACAGAGTTGTCATGGAGGCTGCCTGAAGACCTTCCAACGCCAGTCACCGGCAGACGAGCGACCCCGAGGATGAGCGCGGTGACGAACGCTGCGATTGGTGAAGCGGATTTACTCTGTGTTGCCTCGGCGGTCGCCACCGCTGAAGCCGTGATGGTAGCCCGCCTCCACGGGCAGCCATCTTGACCAATGTCCAGCATGCATTGACGGGCGCCAGCTCTTCCGCTCGTCGATCAACTCGTCGGGATCAGTGCCGCATGGCGTCCTGCATGGGGGGAGGATAAGGGCCGTCTCCCAGCACGGGCCGCGGCAGCGCCGCGGCTACTCGCCAAGCCATGGCAGCGCCGGGCAAGCCGCTCCTGAAGTGTTCCACCGAGGGGCAGTCTAGCAGGAGCCGGGCCAGTCGTATTTTACCCCGCTCGTCAGCGGCACGGAGATCCTCGTCACCAGCAGCGCCGCATTGCTGGGTCCAGGGCTCGGCAACGAGAACGCGCCTCCGTTAATCGAGCCCCTTCTGAGGAAAACACACACCGGCTAAAACTTCAAGTGGTGTCAAAATCGTCGGGGGCTCCCGCCCCGACGCCGCCAATGGCGGACCAACTGGGCTGACAGGGTGCTGCTGCAGCGTGAGCGACTCTGGGTTTTGGAAAATCGGCTATGTCGCCGATTTGCCCTGATCCAGAGCGCTAGTGGCTGTTTGAGACACGGCGTCATAAGGCAGGCAACTGCGAGGCATGCGGGGACGGAGGGCAGGCTGCTGGCAGAAGTCGGCGCCGCCATCGTCGGTACCCCCATGCAGCCACGGGCACCGGCACCGGGCAGAGGCTGCAGCTACGCTACAGCCAGGTACGCTACAGCCAGGGCACCGGCTATGGGCATCGGCTATTGATTGACATCGGCTAAGGCTTCGGCTACGGCCAGGGACACCCTGCATCTGCACTCACATCGCATCGGCTACACGTCCGCCCTCTGGGGCATCTGCATCTGCATCGGCCACGGCTACGGCCACGGCTACTGACATCGGCTGCGGCGACGGCTTCGGCCTACGGACTGCAGCTACGGCACGAATCGCGGGGCACTTCAGTGACCTGCATGGAGGGTCTCCATGCAGGGCGAATCTTACTTGCATGAGACACATGACGACGGAGGTGCACTGGCAGCAAGCGCCCTCGCAGCGCAAGCGCCATGCATGGAGGCTGGCGGCATGTCGGGCGTGCGCCACGTGATGAACGGAGGAGGAGGAGGGTGGCCAGGCTGGCTGCCCGAACTGAGACGCATGGCGCGACCAGATGTACTAGAGCTAGTGGGATGGACACAGTCAATGTGTATCCACTGAGTGGACTAGTGCGGGTGATCGTATCTGCCTGCCTCAGGGATTGAGTGCGCAAGCACAAGTCTAATACGCCATTAAAGGCGTCCAACAAGACTGTAAAATCGACCACAGAGAAGCGAAGGCCGACGCCACGCCCAATGCTGGCCACAGCCTATGTCATGCACACAGGCCAACAAACGACCCCGCCTTCCAAGACTCGTCGTAGAAGCCCCCACCTCCTTTGCCTCGTGCACAGACTTTCACAGGAGCTCTTATCGCCAAGACCCCCCCACACACACACAAAGAAGCGAAGGCTGAAGCCACGCCCAACGCCAGCCGACAGCCCACGCGCCATGTACACACGCCCCGAGACGCCATCGACCCCACCTTCCAGCACTCGCTGTAGACTCCCCTGACTCCCCTATGCCTCGTGCAGTGACTTGCACGAGAGCTCTCTCATTGCCGAGATCCTCCCCCTCCCCAAACAACAAGGCCAACGCCACGCCCAAACGCCGGCCGACAGCCCACGCGCCGTGCACACAGCCCCGACCCATCCCCACCTTCCAGCACTTTCCGTAGGCTCCCCTGACCCCCTTTGCCTCGTGCGGGGACTCCCACGAGAGCTCTCATTACCGGGAAATCCCCCCCCCCCAAAATAACAAGACCAACGCCACGCCCAAACGCCGGCCCACAGCCCACGCGCCATGCAAACAGGCCAACAAACGACCCCGCCTTCCAGCACTCGTCGTAGAACCCCTTGATCCCCTTTTGCCTCGTGCGGGACCTTCCACGAGGGCTCGGCCACACCGTGTGCGTACACACGCAAAGTGTGCCAACCCCCATCAAATCCGGCACACGGCCCAGGGCACCCACCCAGCCCGACAGGATAGATCCCGACCCACCTTCCAGCACTCGTCGTAGAATCCCTTGATCCCCTTTGCCTCGTGCGGGAACTTGCGCGAGAGCTCGGCCACAAAGTCGTCGTACGCGCGCCACACGGGCACGTTGAGGCCGTCGGGGTGGGCGGGCGACTTGGGGAGGTGGTAGAGGACCTGCGTGATCAGGGTTGGGGTTAAGGCACGAAGGTTTGGCCACAAAGTCCTCGTACGCGCGCCACACGGGGACGTTGAGGCCGTCGGGGTGGGCGGGCGACTTGGGGAGGTGGTAGAGGACCTGCGTGTTCAGGGTTGGGGTTAAGGCACGAAGGTTTGGCCACAAAGTCCTCGTACGCGCGCCACACGGGGACGTTGAGGCCGTCGGGGTGGGCGGGCGACTTGGGGAGGTGGTAGAGGACCTGCGTGTTCAGGGTTGGGGTTAAGGCACAAAGGTTTGGCCGCAACAATGGTGTGTACGCGCGCCACACGAGGACGTTGCAGCCGTCGGGGTGTGCGGGCGACTTGGGGAGGTGGAAGAGCACCTGACCGCGCGTTTGTGCGTGTGTGTGTGTGTGAGTGTGTGTGTGTGTGTGTGTGTGTGTGTGTGTGTGTGTGTGTGCGTGCGTGTGTACGTCGCTCCATCATCACGTCCACTACTCACCTGCGTCGGGTCTGGCATCGTGTCCATGCGCTTGCTCGTCGGAGGCGGTATATGTGGGGACGGGAGAACGCTGTGGCGTGTGTGTTTGGCATGCGATGCAGCTGAACGCACGCATTGGCGCACCTGTGGCGGGTCTGGCACCGTCTCCATGCGCTATCCGACCGCCTCGAGGCACTTTGTGGTCAGGTTGGTCGATCGAGCAGCTGTACAAACGGATATGGGTCCTTGCGTATGTGGGCATAAGGAGTTAACCTTGTAGCGAGTCTTTATTATAAAAGCCTTTACAGGCGGCAAACCAACAAAATAACTGACCTGTGTTGGGTCTGGCACCGTCTCCATGCGCTTTCCGACCGCCTCGAGGCACTTTGTGGTCAGGTTGGTCGATCGAGCAGCTGTACAAACGGATACGGGTCCTTGCGTATGTGGGCATAAGGAGTTAACCTTGTAGCGAGTCTTTATTATAACAGCCTGTACAGGCGGCAAACCAACAAACTGACGTGTGTCGGGTCTGGCACCGTGTCCATGCGCTTTCCTTTCCGACCGCCTTAAGGCACTTTGTGATCAGGTTGGTCGATCGAGCAGCGGTATAACAGGACACTATATATATATATACATATATATGGGTCCTTGCGTATAAAGATGCGGGGTGAATAAGTCCATGTATAGGTTTGGGCCCCTACTGCGTATTTAACTCTGGGTCGTTTGGCACGATGAAGGTGTCAGAAGATACATAAGGACATAAGGACACGAGGAGCCCTTGTTACGAGTCAGCGGCAGCACTAGCCAACAAAATGCCTGACCTGTGTTGGGTCTGGCACCGTCGCCATGTGCTTTCCGACCGCCTCGAGGCACTTTGTGATCAGGTTGGTCGAGCCTCGGTCGCCGAAACCAAACATCATGCTGCTGCCGACGTCAAACGTGTAGCCCTCGCGCTTGAAGTGAGCGGCGGAGCCGCCGGGGACGAGGTACCTAGTGTGCGTGCGTGTGTGTGTGTGTGCGTGTGTGTGTGTGTGTGTGTGGGTGGGTGTGTGGGCGTGTGTGTGGGGGTGGGTGTGTGCTTGCAGTGTGTGGCAGACCCGCCGGGGATGAGGTGCCTAGTGTGTGTGTGTGTGTGTGGTCGATTTTACAGTCCGTCGGACGCCTTTGATGGCGCATTAGACCCTAGGAAAGAGGCCGGCAGCTGTCAAAATTAGACCCCTAGCATGCCAGCTGCCATCATGATTGCTGTGCACGCGGTGCGTGTCTCAAAACAGGCGACAAGGAAGTCAGCCAGCTCGTGCCAAAACCTGGGGTTCTCCTGGCCTGGCCGAGGATTCATAAACTCCCGCATCCGCTCATCTAAATCGGCCTCCTCGGGGCGAGGGATGGACCGAAACAGGCTGTGGGCCTGCACCCGTGCCTCTTCATAGGCAGGGCACTCAAATACCATGTGTGCCTCATCCTCTAGCCCACCGCATAGGCAGCACGCCCGCTGGCTGCGTCGCTGCCTCTGTCCCGCCACGGCGTAGCGCCCCCGCTCTATCTGCAGCTCATGGAGCCCCATCCTGAACCTAGCTAGAGCCGTGATCCGGGCAGCACTGTTCAGCCCTGAGCTCAACAGGGCCGGTGGCTCGCTGTCGCTACCCGCCATCCACCGCATGTAGGTCAGCATCTTAAAGCCGCGCGACCACTCCTCAGGTACATCACGCACGGTAGTGCCGCTCGGCAGCGCCGGTGTGCTTG
>VFSX01000744.1:10000-25000 GCA_016618255.1 Chlamydomonas sp. UWO 241 | reverse complement strand
GTGCAGCGCTAACGCACAAGGCGGGCAAGAAACAGAGCAAGTGCCTCATCGCCCACCTGGCAGCAGCAGCACTGTGCGCAGCGCTGCGAGCGTTCCCAACCAGCCGGGTGCTCATGGTGGCGCAGACAGTACAGCAGTACACGCGGATGCAATTGCAGCGGTCGAATCTGTCTCACAGATTGAGAGAGTGTGAAATCACACTTTGATCAGTGCTCAATCGGTCAGTTTCAGGTTACTTACAGATAGATGTAGCTGAAGGTGGGGTTTACAGGGTGCTTTCGCGCCCGCAGCCGGAGAAACCTGGGGCGTGAGGCTCAGGGTTTGGTCCAGAAAGTCAGAAGAGGGGATGCACACGCTATCAGTACTGGCAGATCGTCGACAAGGCATGGCTCAAACAAGCTACGATCACAAAAACGACGATCACTGGGGACACTAGTAGGTCTGTAGCCTACCTACGCACGGGCTTATCCTCTGGACGTAGCCCACCACAAAAAAACACGGGCGCTGCGCCGGCTCCTAGTTTGGCAGCCCTAACTGAGCCCTAGGTTACTGGTTCGCTGGTTCAGCAGCCCCCCGCTCGCTGTGCACAGCACACACACACGCGACCGCCCTAGGAAGGGGGAAGGGAGAAAACAGGTAGGTGTTCTGTGAGGAGTATTCTGTGGCAAAACAAAACTGGCAAAACGTCATGGGAGCGGTGCCCCCCCAGTGGTACGCCGCCGCCGCCGCCGCCGCCGCCGCCGTGTGCGCGCCAAGCATCGGGCGTCGGACGTGCAAAAGTGAGAAGGTGGGGCGGTCTTCGCCCTCGCGCCAGGCCCTCCCCCTCGCGGGCAATGTTGCCCTGCCCCTCGTCTCGCCGCCGCTCACGCGTGCGCGCGGAGCGTCGGGCGTCGGACATGCAGAAATGAAGAGGTGGGGCGGGCTTCGCCCTCGCGTGAGGCCCTCCCCCTCGCGGGCAATGTTGCCCAGCTCCTCGTCTCGCCGCCGCTCACGTGTGCGCGCGGAGCGTCGGGCGTCGGACGTGCAGAAGTGAGAAGGTGGGGTAGGCTTCGCCCTCGCGTCACGCCCTCCCCCTCGCGAGCAATGTTGCCCAGCATTCTCTCTGCCCCTCGTGTCTCTTCTACGTGCCCGACGGACGACCCCTCACGTGCGGTCAGGGGTCGCGACCACCGGCTGCCCCGCGGCCGCAGGCTGCTGCTGCTGCGAGCCGCCCTTGCCGCCCTGCTGCTGCTGCTGCTGCTGCCTCGCCGCCGCGCCCTTGCCCTTGCCTTTGCCCATGCGCGCCGCGTGCGCGCCCGCCGCGTCGCGCTGCCTGCTTATGTCGGCCGTGAGCAGCCTGGCGACCGCGCGCGTCTCGTCCAACGCGTCCCCGGCGTCCTCGGCAGAGCCCCGCTCGGCCACGGCGTCGCCCTCGTCGCCCTCGTCCGCCTCGGACCCGCAGCCACCCCCCAGCCTGAGCTCAGCAGCTGGTCCCTTCAGCGCGAGCAGGTCCTGCTTCATGCTCTCCAGCAGCGCGACATTGCCACCGAGCGACCCCGCAGCCGCGCCAGCGGCGGCGGACAGCGCGTCGCCGTCGCCCGCGCCCGACGCGGCGGCCGTGACAAGCACGTCCGACAGTGAGATGGAGCGCTCGAGGCGCGTCATGATCGCGAGTACGCGGTCCATCGCCGCCGCGCGCTCCTCCGCCTCGGCGTCAGACTCGGCGAACGACGGGCGCGGCGGCGCCGAAGCTGCCTGCCGACGTGCAGCCTGGACGGCCGCGCTGGCATCAGCAGCCTGCTCGGCGGCGGCCGGCGGCACCGCCGACGGCGCGGGCGCTGCCTGGGCAGTCGCGCTGGTCGTGCTAGTCGCTGCAGTCTGCTCGGCGGCGGCCGACGGCACCGCTGGCAGCACGGGCGCTGCCTGACTGGTCACGCTGGGCGCGCTGGCAGCAGCGTGCTTGGCGCCAGTCGTGAGCGTCGGCACGGGCGCGGCGGCGCCAAGCGCGTCGAGCAGCCCCGTCGAGGCGCGCACAACCAGCAGGTAGCAGCGCGCAAACGCGCACATGATGACGTAGCCCCAGATGGTGGCACAGCCGAGCGCGAGCGCCGCGCACCCTGCCGCGGCCGCGCCCACGGCCGAGAATGCGCAAATCGCGAGCGCGGTGGCCGCAAGACCGCCGAGCGCGCATGACGTGAACAGCGCGAGAACGCCGAGCACGCAGCAAAAGGTCCACGCGGCGGCAGAGGAGAGTGTGCACAGGGCCTGCGGGGAGGTGAAGGAGGCAGACGCGTGGGTGGTTGCGGGGGCCAGATGGCAGAGGGGGGCGGCACGTGCGTGGGTGGTGGCGGGGGCGGCATGCGCGTGAGTGGTGGCGGGCGAGGTTTCTCATGCCGCCATGCACCCATGCACCCATGCACCCATGCAGCACCCATGTGCCCGTGTCAAGGCCCTTGCCCTGCCGCAGCCTGCCGCAGGGGCCACAGGTGCGGCGAAGGCCGCAGCAGGCGCGCCGTGGGCCATCCGTTGACCAGCTAGCATGCAGCCTCAGCACTAGGACGATCCCCTGCATGAGGCCCCACAGCGATCTGGAGGAGCCGACCCACCACCATCTGGAGGGGCCGCGTTAGAATGTGCTGCTCCACCATCATGCAGGTGGACTGGCGGACTGCATCCAGGCGAGCGCCAAGCCCGCGCACCGCTGCTGCCATGACGGTAATGGAGGATACAGCTGTGGCCTCAGATCGGGGTACGCCTTAATCTCGCTGTGAGATCTGAGCAACCAGGTCCATGTGATTGTGGCTGGGCAATTTGGCGCGACGCGGTTACTGACAAAGCGTGGAGCTGGAGTTCGGCTTTTTGAACATCTGGAGGAATGCTGTGTATAGACATACATGCATGCTTGCGTGCGTGTGTGCTTGCATGTGTGCGTGTGCGTGTGTGTGTGCGTGTGTGTGTGTGTGTGTGTGCGTATTCGCGTGTGTGCGTGTGGTCGGTTTTACAGTCCGTCGGATGCCTTCGATCGCGCAATATACCCACGTGTGCGTGTGTGTGTGTGTGTGTGCGTGTGTGTGTGTGTTTTGTGTGTGTGTGTGTGTGTGTGCATGTGTGCATTCATGTGTGTGCATTCACGTGTGTGTGCATTCACGTGTGTGTGTGTGTGTGTGTGCGAGTGGCAAATGCCTTGACTGGTGGCATCTGCAGCAGCAACTGAACGCGTGTGTGCAATCTGCATACCTCCGTCATGCCAAGCGCTCACGGCAAAGGCCAGCACACACCGCACAAAGCGCGTCACCTCCACAGGGTGCAGGGCTCGCCGTGTGTGGCACACAGCAGGTTTCACAGGTTTCACGTACGCCCGTGGGGGGGCCTACACGTTCAGGGGGCTCTACTAGGAGAGCCCGCAATGCCTCGCAGCGCGCCAGCCTACCAGGGAGTCAGAGGAAGGAAGTGGCACACGGCAGCTCAACGCTGCGCACACTTAGGCAGTTTCTGGGTAAAGACACCACTGATGATGATGATGATGGATGTTACAGTCAGGGACACCTCTAAACGCGTATAAGACCGTGCTCGGCGCGTATGGCCCGAGCACCTTACTGAGATGGCTGCCTGTTGGTGGTAGGGAACCCCAACTCTGTAAAGAGCGTGGGTGCACCCCTAGGTCCCCTTCCGCAGTCCCCTACCACTAGAAATCCTTTGTAAAAAGGACTCCCAATTCCCAATTTCCCAATTCCCTGTGAAGGAACCCCAGGCGCGGATTAAGGAACCTTCCTGGGGCCCCAAACCCTAAACCCTCAGCTTCCCTGGGGCCCAGTCTGGGCCCTTTTATTGCGTGCCTCGTGCTTGGGAGAGCAGCCCATCTCAGCATGCCAGCACATGGCGCGCTGCGCGGCCTTGCGGGCTCTCCTAGTAGAGCCCCCCTAGACGTGAAGTCGAGGCCTCAATTCACGCCCCGGGGTCCTCCCGCGCGCATGTGTAAAACCTGTAAAAACCACACCAGCACAGCACACTGTGCTGCTGCTACCCTGCCTTGACTGTGTGCTGCGGCACCCCACCCCCATGCGTGGCTTTCAGGAGCGCCAGTGCTTGCCGTTTACGATGATGGATGTGACAGTCAGGGACACCTGAAGACTACGCTCGGCGCGTAGCGCCCAAGCACCTTCATGAGATGGCTGGCTGTTGGTGATAGGGGACCCCCACTCAGCAACGACCGCGGCGTGCACCCCAGGTCCCCTTCCGCAGCGGCAGCACACGCTCGTTGAAGCAGGTGTGCGCATAGGGGGAAAGAGAAAAAAACGAGAGGCAGGTGTGTCGCCAACCGCCAATAGAGAGATCCCCCACATGGGGAGAAGGTCAAGGCGTCGTTTGAACAGGGTTAGGATAAGGGGTGAGAAGAGAAGAAGTTGAGCGCCGGTTGTATCTGGGGTCTGCCTCCGGCTGCTTCAGGTCTTGAGTGTGGTGCCTCGCTCGGTGCTGCTTGCTTGGCACCCGCCACCTCGTGTATGGGTGGTGCTACCATTGGCTACTTTTGTAGCTTAACCTTTTTGATGGGCCCCGTGCCTGTTTTTTCGTGTCCCGCTGGAACTCTGGAACGGAATGTGTCCGCTGGCAGATGATGTAAACTCAAATTGAAAGCTTTGGCTGGGGTTAACACCTGTAGAGCTTCAAAAAAACTGCACCATCCGAGGCGAGGGTTGAAGCCCATGGTTGGAGCCAGGCCCCGAGGCTGCTGCCGCACCAACAAAGGGATCCCTGCAAGGGGCATCAACTCCACCTGTTACATGCTACTGCGACTCCACTACTGCACAAGTGCGTGCGGTCCACAACTACCCCCCCGCTCCTACTCTATCAGCGAGACGGCCCAAGCCGTCCGCTCCTACTCCGGCACCGAGATCGTCCACGTGGTGTACACCGACACTGACACGGGCAGTGTCACTTAAAGCGACCATGGCGTCGGAAGCCCAAGTGCAGCGAGTAGAGGACAAATTTATGACAGTGGCCTCAAAGAGTCAAATCATACAGCATAGGCCGTGGCTGTCGCATGCTGTGAGTGATTACCCCGCAAGGACATGGGTCAGTGTCCTTTAGCCTAGTGATCGGGCGAGGCTCTAAGAGCCCCCGGAGCATCATGACGGTACATGTGGGGGAAGACGTCCCGCGACCAACACGACCGAGTTCCGCTCCTACTCCATCAGCGAGATCGTCCACGTCTTGTACATCGACATGAACTTTGCGACGAACGCCTCGAGGTGGAAGATTGTCTTCTGGCCCTCCTGCAGCCGGTGCTCGTAGAACGCGGCCCAGTGCACCGCCTCGACCTTGAGCTCCTGTGGCCGCAGGCGCACACACAGAGCAGGAGGGCGGCGTGCATGTGTGTGTGTGTGCGAGTGCGTGTGTGTGTGTGTGCGTGTATGTGCGGTGGTAGATTTTACAGTCCGTCGGATGCCTTTAGTGGCGCGTTACACCCGTGTGTGTGTGTGTGTGTGTGTGTGTGTGTGTGTGTGGCGCGTTATACCCGTGTGTCAGGTATAGCAGCGCTCTCCTTGGCGAGCGTCGGTGACGTGAACTTTCCACGCGGCGCACACCTGCGTGCGTGCGGTGCGGGCCGAGTGTGTGTGTGTGTGTGTGTGTTTGTGTGTGTTGTGTGTGCATGTGCGTGCGGTGCGGGCCAAGTGTGTGTGTGTGTATGTACGTGTGTGTGTGTGTATGGATGTGTGTGTGTGTGTGTGTGTGTGTGCATGTGCGTGACCGCGCAGGCGGCTGGGCCAGCCCCGTGCACCCCCTGCCGGCTTCAGCCATGCTTGACGGCACGCTCTGGTGGCACCCACGTTGTCCAGCTTCTTGAGCAGCTCAAAACAGCAGCCCCCCCCCCCCAAGCTAATCTGATGACCACTCTGATGACCACTCTGATGGCACCCATGCTCTGACGGCACCCACCTAGCCCAGCGTCTTGAGCAGCCCTAGTCAAACAGCAGAGTCTGGCAGTTACTCTGATGACCACTCGGTTGCCACGCTCGGATGGCCACTCTGAGACACTCTGATCATCCAGACCTGAACCCACCTAGCCCCTCTGATGGTCACTCTGATGGCACCCACCTGGCCCAGCTTCTTGAGCAGCTCAAACAGCAGCCCCCTACCCTAGCTATTCTGATCACCACTCTGATGACCACTCTGATGTCATGTACAGTTTCCTGTTTAATCGTAGATCTTTAGATCGTAGATGAGCAGGAAACTAGAATTTCTGCTTATAGCTCAGTTCACACTAAAGTGGAACTGAGGAGCCAGGTGTAACCTGGCTCCCTTCCTTAGTAACTCATCCTGTAAATTCGTTACTAAGGAAGCTTAGCTTGTGTTTGTTCGCTGTGACCTAGTCACAGCTGCAAGCACGCTACCTCCTAATCTCCCCCCGCCCACCCTCGCCTTCGGCGCCGAGAGACTACGTCAAGGCGCCACAAGACAGCTGCTGGCGCCTGGAGGCTACGTCGAGGCGCCACAAGACAGCTGCTGGCGCCCAGAGACTACGTCAACGCGCCACAAGACAGCTGCCAGCGCCAGGAGGCTGCTCTGAGGCGACTCGCGGCAGCTGTGGCGTTTTTTTTTGCGGACGAGCAAGGCTAGCACGGGGAGCCCTGCGGAGAGGGCGCGGTCACGCGCGCGCGTGGAAGTACCTGTGCGCAATAGATAGCATGTGTAGGGGAGGTCTTTCGACTGGCACTGACCGTCACTGACCGTCCCAGCTAGCTTCCTCGTCCTGTCGGGCGAGAGACCAATTAACAGTGAAGTCAAAATCTGGTGCCATTTTGCCTCTCGTCTTGTCTTTTCGCCTCGTCCTACTCCGACTCAGTGAGCATAAGTAGAACGGCGAAAGCAGAAACGCTCTGATGGCACCCATGCTCTGACAGCACGCACCTGGCCCAGCATCTTGAGCAGCTCAAGTCAAGCAGCAGAGTCTGGCAGTTACTCTGATGACCACTCGGTTGCCAAGCTTGGATGGCTACTCTGAGAAACACTCTGATCATCCAGACCTGAGCCCACCTAGCCCCAAACACTCTGATGACCCCTCTGACGCCCCCTCTGATGATCACTCTAATGGCAACCACCTGGTCCAGCTTCTTGAGCGGCTCAAACAGCAGCGTCTGGTAGTTACTCTGATGACCACTCTGTGTACCACTCTGATGACCACTCTGATGGGCACGCTCTGATGGCACCCATGCTCTGATGGCACCCACCTGGTCCAGCTTCTTGAGTAGCTCAAACAGCAGCGTCTTGAGCAGCAGCTCGCCAGGGATGCAGTTCGCGAGCAGCTCGTACATCTTGCCGCGCACCTGCGTGGTGTGTGTGTGTGTATATGTGTGTGTGTGTTGGTTGTGGCTGCTGGGGGCATGGGGGGGGGATGCAGTTCGCAAGCAGCTCTGCACCTTGCCGCGCACCTACGACAGGTGTGTGTGTGTGTGTGTGTGTGGTGGTTGTGGCTGCTGGGGGGATGCAGTTGGCGAGCAGCTCTTGCCACGTTCCTGCGAGGTGTGTGTGTGTGTGTGGTGGTTGTGGCTGCTGGGAGGATGCAGTTGGCGAGCAGCTCTCGTTCATCTTGCCGCGCACCATGCACAGCCTCCGCGGCGACTGCTCCCCTAGGCGCCCCCCCCCTCTCCCCACAACACAAGCCACACCACACACGCCCCCACGCCCCCCACACACACGCACTCCCCATGCACGCATGCATGCCACGCACCATGCACAGCCTCCGCGGCAATTGCTCCCCCAGGCGCCCCCCCCCCTCTCCCCACAACACAAGCCAGACCACACACGCCCCCACGCCCCCCCCCCCACACACGCACTCCCCATGCACGCATGCATGTCACGCACCGAGTACAGCCTCCGCGGCGACTGCTCCCCTAGGATATCGCTCGCGATCTCCGCGACGTACAGTTCCCAGTCCGCCGGCGCGACTGGCTGTGCGTCGGAGAGGGCCCCAGGAAGCGCCTGCACGCGGCATACCTGAAAGGAGGCGGTGTGCGTGTGTGTGTGTGTGTGTGTGTGCGTGACTCTTGAGACCGAATTACGGAACCAGTTGTTTCATTCATTCCCAGTCTGCTGGCGCGACCGGCTGGGCGTCGGAGAGGGCCCCGGGAAGCGCCTGCACGCAGCAGACTTGCAAATGTGTGTATACGTGTGTGTGTGTGTCTGTGTCTGAAACCGAATTACGGAGTCAGATGTTCATTCCCAGTCCGCCGGCGCGACTGGGAGTCGGAGAAGGCCCCGGGAAGCGCCTGCACGCGGCAGACCTGAAAAAGGTGGTGGTGGTGGTGTGTGTGTATGTGTGTGTGTGTGTGTGCGTGACTCTTGAAACCGAAGTACGGAAGCAGTTGTTGCATTCATTCCCAGTCTGCTGGCGCGACGGGGAGTCGGAGAGGGCCCCAGGAAGCGCTTGCACGCGGCAGACCTGAAAGGAGGCGGTGTGTGTGTGTGTGTGTGTGTGTGTGTTTGTGCGTGACTCTTGAAACCGAATACGGAACCAGTTGTTTCATTCATTCCCAGTCTGCTGGTGCGATGGTGAGTCAGAGAGGGCCCCGGGAAGCGCTTGCACGCGGCAGACCTGAAAAAGGTGGTGGTGGTGTGTGTGTGTGTGAGTCTTGTGTGTGTGTGAGACAACACAACACACCGCTTCTACGTTCTACTAGTGCGCTCGGGGGGGTGGCAAACCCCCGGGCGCGCTGCGATCCAGGTGTCGACGACGCAAGTCCGATGACCCTGTAGCGTAGAGCCAACCCAAGGAGGGCATACTGGCCCGGCATCACAGACGGCCAAGGACGCCTCGCGGACTTGAGCTGGCTGGCCGTGGATGCGAGCAAAGGGGAAACAAGGCACCCCATGCTTGCAGCCTTTCCCTGCCCAGTCCCCGCGTGTAGCGGGGCACGCCTGGCGACGCGTCCAAGTCGTCAATCAGAACACCAGAGTGGCCACGTTCAACGTGCGGACATGTCCTGCAGAGGACGAGGGACTGGTCAAACTGGAGTGTGGTGCAAGATTGCGCCAAGCTTAGCGTCGGTGTTGCAGCGCTTCAGGAGCTGCGCAGGACCGGCTCCGGGGAGGTGCAAGTGGCTACGGGCGACACGTCGTGGACGCTGCTATGGTCGGGTGGAGAGCACCGGCAGCGTGGGGTGGGCTTGCTGTTGTCCCCTGCATGGGCATCGGCAATCGTCTCCTGGGAGGCGGTGTCCGACCGCCTCATCCAGGCCCGCTTTGCAGCAGACCGTGGGCAGATGATCACCATCGTCAGCGCCTACAGTCCAACGGAGGCGGCGAGCGACGAGGAGGCTGGCGACTTCTACCTTCGAGTAGCGGCGCTCGCGGACAAGGCCAACGACAAGCGCGATCTGCTCATCGTGGCAGGTGATTTCAATGCAGCAGTGGGGAGGGACTCGGTGTCCGACCACGAATGCGTTGGCAAGCACCTGCCCCTCACGGAGCCAGCGGTGGCCAGCAGGAACGGTCGCCTGCTCCTTGACACTGCCACTGCATGCAGCCTGCGCGCTGCCAACACTCTCTACCCCCACAGGCCTGAGCACCAGTACACCCACATCAGCCCCATGGCTGTTGCACAGAGCAGACGGCATGCATGCTCTGTGCGCCGCCTGCACAGCGTCAAGGACTACATCCTGGTCGCGCGCCGCCGCATGCATGCGGTGACAGACTGTAGGGTGCGTAGGAGCCCAACCTGGGACAGCGATCACCGCATGGTGGTGCTGTCCATGCGCCTCCGCATGCGAGCCTCCCGCCATGCAGGCGGCTCTCAGCGGCGCGCATGGGACTCTTCACAACTGCGGCGCCCGGCTGTCCGTCGTGAGTTCAACCTCCAGCTGTCCGATTGCTTTGGGCTGCTGGAGGCCGTGCCGCCCGAGGGCGCTGATGCCCAGGCGGAGTACGACGCGATGGCTGCTGCCATTCGCGAGGTGGCCACCAACCACCTCGCTCCACGCGGCAGCCGCAGGCGGCGCGGTTGGCAGTTCACTCTGTCGCAGCGCACCATCCGGCTCATGGACGCCCGGCAGCGCGCGCACTCAGCATGGCTCAGGAGCAAATCTGCTGGCTGCCAAACGAGAGCGCAACCGCGCCAACCGCGCGGCCGACGCAGCTGTGCAGAGAGACAGGGAGAGGTGGATCGGCCAGCAGGTGGCGGAGGCGCAAGACATGCTACGCAAGAACAATCTGCGCCAGTTTGCGCGCGCGTGCGACAGGCTGGCGGGCCGCAGCCGCAGCCATCAGATCCCACCTGCCATGCGGGACGTCTCGGGCGCGCTGCACAGCGGTCCAGACGGGGTGCTGAAGGCCATGACAGAGTCATTCGACAAGCTATATGGCGGGGAGACCAAGCTCAGCGACGAGACCCTGAACCAGCTGGAGAACGATGTAGCGGCGTTTGAGCTCACACGCGCCACAGAGGTGGACGAGGCGCACGGGCGCCCCCCTGACCTGGCTGAGACGGAGGCGTGTGTGCGAGCGTTGCGCTCGGCCGCCGCTCCGGGTGGTGACCAGCTGGACGCCATGCTGTTGCGGTGCCCACCTGCCATCGCATGGCTCCACCGGGTCATCATCGCCGTATGGCTGTCGGGGAGAGCCCCGAGGGAATGGAAAACTGCTATTATCACACCGTTATATAAGGGGAAGGGTCCGCGTGACTCCCCTGGTAACTACCGCGGTATAAGCCTTCTCTCTATTGCCGGGAAAGTGTACGCTGCCATACTTCTGCACCGCGTCTCCACGCAGGTTGATGGTCAGTTGCATGAGGCTCAGTGTGGTTTCAGAAAAAGCAGAGGCACTGTTGATGCGATTTTTACTCTGCGCTCGCTGAGCGTGCACATGCCGAGTACAAACAATGCATGGCTGTGGCATTTGTCGACTATTCTAAAGCTTACGATTGCATAAACCGTGCGGCACTGTGGAGAGTCCTTAGATTATATAGTGTTCATCCGCACATTATTGATCTGTTGGAGGATCTTCACACCAACACAGCAGCTGCCGTGCGGCTGGCTGGGAAAATCGGGCACAAATTCCCCGTGTCGTCTGGTGTGCGACAGGGGTGCGTCATTACTCCTGTGTTGTTCAATATTTTTATTGACCACATAGTGAAAAAGGCGCTAGACATGATGCCAGAGGGGGCTGGCGTGTCAGTCGTGACCCGAGCCGGCGGCTCTGTGTTGTCGTCGTCGGTTGAGCGCATAGTAATGCTAAGGTATGCCGCCGATTTATGTTTGTTCTCGCATGACCCAGCTCAGTTGGCGCTTATGCTGAAAATCCTTGACAAAGTGTCCTCTAGCTTCGGCATGCAAATCAATGCCGCCAAGACAGAAGTGATGATTTTGCCAGCAGATTTTGACGCGGATCTGCCCGCGTTTGCGCTGACTGGTGGTGAAGTGAAGACCGTCTCTGCAGTTAAGTATCTAGGGAGTTGGATAACCCAGAGTGGTGGTGTGGAGAAGGAGATCGGTGTGCGTGTCGGTCGCGCGCTGGGCGTGTTTGCGTCTTTTGATAAGATTTGGGCCAGCAAGAAGATGCAAGTGCAGTCTAAGATGCGGGTTTACAACACTTTCGTGCTGCCCCACTTTCTGTACGGCTGCGAAACATGGGCCCCTACTAAAACACAACTGACTCGATTGGAGGTTGCCCACTCTAACTGCCTTCGTCGCATTCTGGGTGTGCGCCTGGTCGACCGGCACAGATTAACTTATATTCGGCAGGCGTGCGACACTGAGCCAATTGAGAGCCTTGTGGCAAAGCGATCAATGCAGTGGCTAGGCCATGTGATGCGCATGCCGGCTTCTCGTCTTCCTCGTACGACTTTTGACTGCACAATGGATGTGGCTCGGCAGCAAGGCCGGCCTCCAGCCTCCTCCCGACGCTATTTTCTTAAGCTACTGATTCAGCAGCTAGGCGAAACTAGTGGCACTCGTTCTGATTGGAAGACTTTTTCGGACACGGCGTTTGAGCGTGCTCAGGATAGGGTCGGGTGGAGAGCCGTGGTGTACGGTCCGGCTGCCCCTCAGGCGCCGGCCCCTCCACCACGGCGGTCAAGTAGATTGGCAAGCGCCACTTGACCCCCTATCCCCTAGAAGCAGTTAGGACCTATTTTGGAGGCGTCGCACAATAGCTCTCCTTTTTGCTCTGGGACTACACGTTGGCAGGCAGCCGGCTGGTGGCTACCGCCCCTCACAAGTAATTGTTAGGGCCAGAACTGGACTTGGGTCTAGGCGGTGGTACTAGGACTAGAGGTAGTCTTTGCTGGAAAGCCGATGTAACTGTAACTGTGTGTGAGTCTTGTGTGTGTGAATGACTATGGAAATCGAACAACGGAATCAGTTGTTTCATTCCCAGTCCGCCGGCGCGACCGGCTGTGCGTCTCGGGAAGTGCCTGCGCGCGGCAGACGTGAAAAAGAGGTGGTGTGTGTGGTCGATTTTACAGTCTTGTTGGACGCCTTTAATGGCGTATTAGACTTGTACTTGCGCACTCAATCCCTGAGGCAGGCAGATACTATCACCCGCACTAGTCCACTCAGTGGATACACATTGACTGTGTGTGCGTGTGTGTGTGTCTCTTGAAGCCGAATAACGGAATCAGTTGTTTCATTCCCAGTCCGCCGGCGCGACCGGCTGTGCGTCCCGGGAAGCGCCTGCACGCGGCAGAGCTGAAAAAAGAGGTGGTGTGTGTGTGCGTGCGTGCGTGCGTGTGTGTGTGTGTGTGTGTGTGTGTGTGTGTGCGTGTGTGTGTGTGTGTGTGTGTGTGCGTTTGTGTGTGTGTGTGTGCGTGTGTGTATCTCTTGAAACCGAATAATCAGTTGTTTCATTCCCAGTCTGCCGGCGCGACCGGCTGGGCGTTGGAGAGGGCCCCGGGAAGCGCCTGCACGCGGGGAACCTGACAATGGGGAGGAAGGGGGGCGATGCGACACACACACACACACACACACAAACACACACAAACACACACGCACACACCACACACACACGCACGCACACACACACCTCCAGCTGCAGCAGCGCCTTTCGCAGGTTTCGGCCGCTCATCTGCGCGGCACCAGTGTGGAGGGGTGAGGGGGGTTAGTGGTGTGTGTGTGTGTGTGTGTTTGGGGGGCATGTGTGTAGGGTGTGCAGGGTGTGTAGGGTGTGTGGGAAGGGGAGAGCGCTCATCTGCTTGGCACCACGCAGATACAAGGGCGGAGTGTGTGTGTGTGTGTGTGCGTGCGTGTGTGTGTTTTGGGGAGGGGGCGAGGTGGTGATTTGAGCGCGTGTGTATAGGGTGTGGTGGGTGGGGGGAGAGCGCTCATCTGCGCGGCACCACGCACACACAGGCGGCGGAGTGGGTGAGGGGGCGGGGCAGGGCCGTGTGTGTGTGTGTGTGTGTGTGTGTTGGGGGGGGGGCGAGGTGTTGATTTGAGCGCGTGTGTATAGGGTGTGGTGGGTGGAGGGAGAGCGCTCATCTGCGCGGCACCACGCACACACAGGCGGCGGAGTGGGTGAGGGGGCGGGGCAGGGCCGTGTGTGTGTGTGTGGTCGATTTTACAGTCTTGTTGGACGCCTTTAATGAATGTGTGTGCGTGTGTGTGTTGGGGGGGGGGGGGCGAGGTGTTGATTTGAGCGTGTGTGTATAGGGTGTGGTGGGTGGAGGGAGAGCGCTCAGAGCGCGGCACCACGCACACACAGGGGGCGGGGTGGGTGGAGGGGTAAAAGGGCCGTGTGTGGACGCGGGGGGGGGGGGGGGGGAGTTGTTTGTGTTGGCGCGCGTGTGTGTAGGGGGGGGGGCGCCCAGGGAGCGCCAGCAACCAAACCACGCATTATTTTCTTCTGAAATGTGAACTGCGTTGTATGCGCACGCGCCTGTACGCACACGCACACACACACACACACACACACGTGCACACACGCACACGCGCCCACAAACGCACACACGCACACACACACACACGCACCTGTGCGATGCGTGCACCCAGCCCTGGCGGCAGCTGCCCCAGCCCCTCCTTTGCTGCAAACACAACACACACACACATGTGCACACACACACGCACACACACGCGCACCTGTGCAATGCGTGAACCCAGCCCTGGCGGCAGCTGCCCCAGCCCCTCCTTTGCCGCCACGCCAGCGAGCGTGTCCATGACCTGTCGCAAAAGTCCAAGGGTTTATCAGGGTAAGAATGTAGGCATAGGGCTTAGGTGACGGGTTGAGGTTACGGGTGCAGGGTGTAGGGTTTAGGTTTCGACACCTGCCCCAGTCCCTCCTTTGCCGCCAGCGAGTGTGTCCATGACATGTCAAGTAACAAGTAACAAGTAACACGGGGTTTCCAGCTAAGCAGGCTACTCTTCTACTAGAGATCACCCGCCGATACTCCAGCCCACTTGAGTGTACTAGAGAACCGCCGGCTCCCGGCCAATAGACTACCGCTCCCGCCGGCTAGACTACCCCAAACAGCGGTCTCTGAGAGACATGTCTGGCAAGGAGCATATAGACATGTCACAGAGGTTTTAGGTTTAAGATTTTGGGTTTTAGGTAAGGGTTTAAGGTTTGGTTAGGTTGAAGGTTTGGTTGGGTTTAAGGTTTAAGGTTTTAGGTTAGGGCTAGAGTTTAGGGTTTAATAAGGTTTGGTTAGGTTTAAGGTTTTAGGTTAGGGTTAGGGTTTAGGTCCAGGGTTTAGTTAGGGTGTAGGGTTAAGGTTTCGGCAGCTGCCGCAGCCTCTCCTTTGCCGCCACTGCCAGCGAGCGTGTCCATGAGATGGCTGACTTCTGGTGGTAGGAGACCCCCCCACTCTGCAAAGAGCGTGGGCGCACCCCCAGGCCCCCCTACCGCAGCGGCAGCACACGCTTGCAGGTTGGAAGTGGTCTCAAGGTTGAGGTTAAGGGTCAGTCAAGGGTTTAGGTTAAGGGTTTAGGTTTTTAAAAATAGGTAAGGTTGGGGTTTCAGTCAAGGGTTTCAGTCAAGGGTTTAGACTGGGTTTAGGTTTAGGTTTAGGGTTGTAAGGGTTGGTGTTTCATATGG
>VFSX01000744.1:0-5000 GCA_016618255.1 Chlamydomonas sp. UWO 241 | reverse complement strand
TGTGTGTTGAGCGTGCGGCTGGGCAGTTGGATCTGCCACGGCTTGGTCTCGACGCGCACCTTGTGTGTGTGTGTGTGCGTGTGCGTGTGTGTGTGTGTGCTTGCGTGTGCGTGGTGGGGTGATGGGGCTAGTGGCAGTGCCGGCATGCGTGCGGCTCGGGCAGTACAGGCAGTGCAGGCGGTACAGGCAGTACCGGCAGTGCAGGCAGTACAGGCAGTACAAGCAGTGCCGGCACGCGTGCGGCTCGGGCGCGTGTAACACGCTTTGATGGATGGATGGATGGATGGATGAGGGGGGGTGGCGGCTGTTGAGGTGGCAGCTAGGCGGTGTTGAGATGAGGCTGATGAAGCAGCAGTGAGGCCTGTGAGGCATCCTAGCGCCAGATGCCTACAGGCCTCACTGCTGCTTTACCGGCCTCACCTCAACAGGCGGGGGCCAGACGGGGCTGGATCTGGGCTGCCAGCAGTGGCGGAGCAGGGCGTTCGCGTGCGCCCGGGGACACACATAGCAGGGTGTGACACACAACCAACCAACCAACCAACCAAGCGTTACATGAGGCCGTCCGCATGCACCGGCAATGCCTGTACTACTAACAGCAGTACACCCCGGCAATTGTTACAGGTCTGACCCGTGCACCTGGGATGTCTTTCGAATAGCGGGTGACCGACCAGCGCCTGAATCGAGTGGATAGTATCCTTGGTTTGGGGGGGTCGGGGGGTTGCCTCTGAGGCACTGGCATCTAACTAAAGGCTTTCTGACTGAAGGCTTTCTGACTGTGACCACCATCATCATCATTATCTACTTTGTTGGCTGGCTGCTCCCGCATTGGCTGCCATCTCTCTGCAAATTCCATTCCACAGGCGTGGGAACCTCGCGAGGGTGAGCCACCCGGGAGGCCGCCTGCGCGCTAGTATCACAGCAAGCTCGGGACAGTCTTCAGCTGGGACTCCGGTGGGGACTCGGCGTACTCCTTCTTGGCCTTGTCAAACTGCGTTGTGACGGCAGTCTTGAACACGTAGGAGATGAAAATGTCTTGGACATTCTCATGGTAGGAGGTGATGACCCCACCTTGGTAGGGTATCACGTCTGGTCGTCGGTGCATGAAGAGGGCGGCGGTGGCTGGGAACATGGGTTCGGCGGGCGGGGAAGGGGAGGGGGGGGTTGGAGGAGGCAAGGGGTGAGAAGGATGGGGGTTGGGAGGAATCGGAGGAGGCATGGGGGGGTTCAGAGGAGGCGTGGGGGGCAAGGGGGTAGAGGGAGGGAAGTTGGGAGGGATCGGGGGAGGCGTGGGAGGAATCGGAGGAGGCGTGGGGGGAAGGGGGGAGAGGGGGCGGGGTTGGGAGGGATCGGATGAGGCGTGGGGGGCAAGGGGGGAGAGGGAGTGGGGTTGGGAGGGATATGTGACACACACACACACACACACACACACACTCACACACACATGTGAGCCCTTACCCTTACGTATGAGCCCGCTACTGCGGTACCTGCGGCTCAGGCCGGTGCCCCGAGCGAAACGCCGCCAGGTTTAGGTGGCCACAGGGGGGGCGAGGGGGCGTACGCACAGCTCCTGGGGGGGATGATGACGGATATTTTGGGAGCTCGGGGGTACCGACGGTGGATGAGGAGCTCAGCCGCCTCGAGGGCGCGGTCGAGCGGGCAGCCCGGGCGTTGTACGCGTCAAGTGAGGTGGGTGCGGTTCTGGTGCGGCCCATGACCGGGGACGGGGGGGTGCGACCACACAACATATGGTACACTCAGGAGTGCAAGGACGCACGCCGCGCGTGCCGGGAAGCGGAACGAGCGCACGGGGCGCAGTCACCGGCCGCCAAAGAGGCAGGGAAGGCCTATAGGCGGACCGCGCGGCGCTCCCGCCGCGCGTGCGAGGCCCGGGAATACTCTGAGCTGATTGAGGGCAGGAGGGGGAACCCGCGGCGGTTTTGGCAGCGGGTGAAACTGCCTGGTCAGGCGGTCGTTCTGAGGGACGTGGAGGGGTGGAGAGATTATTTTAGGGATTTGCTGGGGGACAACCATGCTAACGCCACCGATACGACTCATACGACTAATACGATTAACACGGATGATGCCACTGACCATGGGCACGGGGCCCCGTTTGCCGCCCCCTCGACGACGGCCACGGAGCGAGCGGCAGCGTTAAATAATTCATTTACTGAGGCGGAGGTGTATGCGGCACTGATGGGCATGGACGCGGGCAAAGCCCCAGGCGTAAACGGCATGCCGATAGAGTTCTATCAGAGGGCATGGGCTAGGGCGGCGGAGGGGGGCGATGCAACGGGTGCTGTGGATGAGGAGCACCTGCTCGCTGGCCCCATCACACACCTGCTCAATCGGGTCTTCCGTGAGGGGTACCCGACTGCATGGCACTTGGGGGCAACCACGCCGGTGCCAAAGCCGAAAGGCAGCCTAGACGTGCGGGACGATTACCGAGGGATCACGGTGAGGAATGCCCTCGCCAAGCTATACAGCTTGGTGCTTATGAACAGGCTGGAAGCCTTAGCTGAACGGGAGGGGTACCGGGCGCGGGGCCAGGCAGGTTTCCGGAAGAAGAGGGGGACCCCAGATAATGCCTACATCCTGCAACACCTTATTGAGAAGAGCGGCCTCCAGCGCAAACCGCTGTACGCCGCCTTTATTGACTTCAGGAAGGCTTACGATTGTGTGCACCGCCCATTGCTTTGGGAGTGCCTTAGGAGCCTGGGGGTACATGGGGAGTTCATGGCGGCGCTGATTGCCATGTACGATGGGTCCGCAATGTGTGTGTGCATCGATGGGAAAGTGGGACCCGCGTTTCCTTCACAAGGGGGTCATGCAAGGCGACCCACTGTCACCGCTGCTGTTTGGGCTTTTTATTGATGCATTGGAGGGAGTACTAGACGCAGAGCTCCCGGGTGATGGGGTGGAGATGGCGATGCGGTTACTACGGCTGCTGCTGTACGCTGATGACTTGACGCTGCTGGCAGAGCCGCCCGAAGCGCTTCAACGCATGCTAGATACTCTGCACGCCTTTTGCGGCACGCGCGCACTAACAGTAAACGTTAAGAAGTCAGAAGGGGTGGTGTTCAATGACCAGTTCTGCCCAGTCGGGGCGGCAGGGGGGAGGGTAACGCTGAAGTGTGCAGGAGCAGATCTACCCATGACACACGAGTTCCCATATCTGGGCATGCTCTTTCACCACCGGCGGGCAGTGGGGGGGACGCGGGCACCCGACGCTCTAGGGGCCAGCGCACCAGATACGCGCTCACTCGTAGATGCTATATGATACGCCTTAATAATATTGGCATTAAGGCCCACCTGTTCGACACGCAAGTACGGCCTGTGCTAAATTACGGGTGTGAGGTGTGGGGCCCTGCGATGATGGCGGATGCTGGGGGGGCGTGTTTGCCGGGGCGGGCGGACGGTGGGAGAGAGGCAGGAGTGGGAGGGGCGCTAAGGCCGCACGCGACGGATGGCGCACCCTGGAGGAAGTGCTTCTGCAATTTACCCGTGCGTCCCTAGGAGTCCGCAGCAACGGGCAGCAACTGGGGATTTTGGCGCGGGAGGCGGGGTGGCGGCCGCTGGCGGCAGATTGGCTGCGCCAGGCGACGCGCTTTTGGGATAAGGCGTGGGGGCGGCCTGACGGTGACCTGCTTAAAGATGCAATGCGGGAGAGCTGGGGGGTGGCCGAAGCGGGGGGGACGTGCTGGGCGGCACGCTTGCAGGTGTGCCTCGGAACTGTGGGGCACACACTGGCGTGGGACCAGGAGGGACCGGTACGCAGCACCAACCTGCTGGACGTGGCGACCGCGGCGTGGCTGGCCGCCGCGACAAGCACACCGGCGCTGCCGAGCGGCACTACCGTGCGAGATGTACCGGAGGAGTGGTCGCGCGGCTTTAAGATGCTGACCTACATGCGGTGGATGGCGGGTAGAGACAGCGAGCCGCCGGCCCTTTTGAGCTCAGGGCTGAACAGTGCTGCCGGATCACGGCTCTAGCTAGGTTCAGGATGGGGCTCCATGAGCTGCAGATAGAGCGGGGGAGCTACGCCGTGGCGGGACAGAGGCAGCGACGCAGCCAGCGGGCGTGCTGCCTATGCGGTGGGGTAGAGGATGAGGCACACATGGTATTTGAGTGCCCTGCCTATGAAGAGGCACGGTGCAGGCCCATAGCCTGTTTCGGTCCATCCCTCGCCCCGAGGAGGCCGATTTAGATGAGCGGATGCGGGAGTTTATGAATCCTCGGCCAGGCCAGGAGAACCCCAGGTTCTGGCACGAGTTGGCTGACTTCCTTGTCGCCTTTTTTGAGACACGCACCGCGTGCACAGCAATCATGATGGCAGATGGCATGCTAGGGGTCTAATTTTGACAGCTGCCGGCCTCTTTCCTAGGGTCCAATGCGCCATGAAAGGGGTCCGACGGACTGTAAAATCGACCACACACGCGCGCGTGCACACATGCCTTCGGCAGCATCACCTCCCTGTCCCTGCGCGGCAGGCACACACACACACACACACACACACACACACACACACACACACACGCACACACACACACTCACAAACACCTGCACACACAGGGGGCGAGACGGATAGGTGGCGTGCTTGAAGCTGCGACTAGGTCACAGCAAACAAACACAAGCTAAGCTTCCTTAGTAACGAATTAACAGGATGAGTTACTTAGGAAGGGAGCCCGGCTCCTCGTCAGTTTCACCTTGGTGTGAACTGAGGCTATAAGCAGAAACTCTAGGTACGAAGGATTCCCCGTACTGCATTTTACGAATAGATTTAGAATAGACCTATTACGTGCTTTGCACATTCGACAGCTCCGCAGCCACAGCCTCACAATCGCCGACAGCCACGCGACGTTCATGTTCAGCCACGCAGAGACACACACTCAATTCAGAGACAGGCACACTGAGAAGACGCATGGCAAGGGGGGCAGCGACGGGGCAGCGACGCATGACGCCAGTTCGGCCGCCGCTATCTCCACACTCCCCAGCGCACCCCC
>VFSX01000443.1:137500-143351 GCA_016618255.1 Chlamydomonas sp. UWO 241 | reverse complement strand
CCACCCCCCCTCCCTCCGTCCCTCCCTCTAGCATTTTGAGAGTGGACCGTGTCTGTTTGGACATCTTGCGCAAGATGTCCAAACAGACACGGTCCGCACTCAAAATGCTGTCAATGAGCCCCCCCTCCCTCCCTGCCTCATCCGCACGCCCACCTGCACAGGGGGGAGGGCTAACGGTAGTATAGAGCACTTTGCCCGTGCGCGCACGATCAGGCCCTCTTCTCCCTCCTTCCCTCGCGCCCTCCTTCCCTCCCTGCCTCCCTTCCTCTTCCTCCCTTCCTCTCCCTTCCTTCCTCTCCCTCCCTTTCTCTCCCTCCGTCCCTAAATTCCCTTCCGCTCCATCCCTTTTCTCCCTCTTTTCCCCTCCCTCCATCCCTCCCTTCCATTCCCTCCCTTCTTCTCCCTCTTTCCCTCCCTCCCTCGCGTCTTCTCTCTCTTTTCCCCTCCCCCCCTCCCTCCCTCTCCCTCCCCTCCTCTTCCCTCCTCCCTCAGTCCCTCCACTCCCTCCCTCCCTCCTCCCCCCGCTCCCTCCCCCTCCCCCTCATCCGCACGCCCACCTGCATCGCATCACACAGCAGCCCGGGCCTGCACGCCGCCATGTTGCGCAGCGCCCCCATGGCGTCCTCGAGCACCACCCCCGGCGGGGCGGCCGATGCGAGCGCGCACAGCGCTGACTCAGTGCCAGCGTCCGCGAGAATTTGGTTGTTGGCTGGGTCAGCAGATAGCTCGAACAGTAGGGCGGCCGGGCCGGAGAGGGAGGGGGAGTCGGGGGGGCCCTTGGAGAGAGCGCGGATGAGGGAGTGGACGCCGCCCAGGACGCCAACCTTCAAAATACGGGGGAGGGGAGAGGGAGGGGGGGGGGCCTAGGAGAGGGGAGGGGGAGTTGGGGGGCTCGTGAGAGGGCGCGGATGGGGGGAGGGGACGCCACCGAGGACGCCAACCTTTGAAAAATGGAGGGGGGGGGTAAGAGAGTGAAGGGGGGGTCGGGGGACTCGTGAGGGAGGGCGCGGATGAGGGAGTGGACGCCACCAAGGATGCCAACCTCAAACTTTGGGAAGAGGGTGTGTGTGGGGTAAAAGAGTGAGGCGGCAAAGTCGGGGGGAAGGGAGGGGCTTTTGGAGAGGGCGCGGATGGGGGGAGGGGACACCACTGATGACAGGTGACCTGAGCCCGCAGGCGCGTGTGTGTGCGGGGGGGGGGGGGGGGAGGGGGTCGCGCTAGGTGGTCCTCAGTCCCATGCACACCCACCACTGTCCCTACCACATTCCCAACGCCTGAGGCGGCGCTGAAGGCGGCGCATTCGCTTCCGCGGATCAGGCGGCGCCTGAGGCGCGCCGACCGCCTGAGGCGCACCCCTGATCGCCTAAGGGCGCCGCCTTGGGCGTCATCCCGACCGCGTCAGGCACCACCCCGATCGCCTTCGGCGCCCAACACCGCCTGGGGCGCACCCCCGACCGCCTCAGGCGTTATGACCGCATTCACTTGCGCGGATCAGACGATGGGGCTGCGGCAGGGTATATATATATATATATTTATGGTTCTCAGCCCCACGCACACCGTCCCCTCACACCTCTGCGTCTGGTGGCACCACCAGTGCCGACACCGCTGACAGCGCCGCCCTCTGGGCGAGTGAGCCAGACTCACTCGCACGAGCGACGACCTTGGCTAGCTGCAGGGGGGGGGGGGGGGGCAGGCAGGGGCGCGCACGCGGTGGAGCGGTGGGGTGCTTACGACCAGGTAAGGCGGCATTGCGGCCCTCTGAGCGAGTGTGCCAGACTCCCTCGCACAAGCGACGACCTTGGCTAGCTGCCGGGAGGGGGGGGGGGGGGCAGCAGGGGCGCGCACGCGCTGGGGCGGTGGGGTGCTTACGACCAGGTAAGGCGGCATTGCGGCCCTCTGAGCGAGTGTGCCAGACTCCCTCGCACGAGCGACGACCTTGGCCAGTTGCAGGGGGGGGCAGGCAGGGGCGCGCACGCGTTGGGGTGGTCAACGGCCAAGGTCAGGGACAAGTCCAAGGACGAGGTCAGGGACAAGGCCAAGGTCAAAGCCAAGACCCGCGCGGTGGGGTGCTCACAATCGATCAAATGAGAGGGAGATGGCGTGTGGAAGTTGATGGCCGAAGGCCCCTGCCTCACGCGCCACGTGCACGACGGATGCGGCGCCTTGCAGGCACACCCAACATCGCAAACACTGCACACACGAGAGAGTGTGCACTGTCTGTCTCTCCCTCTCTCTCTCCCACCCTACCACATTCCCAACGCCTGAGGCGGCGCCTCAGGCGTCGCATTCACTTGCGCAGATCAGGCGCCGCCCTCAGGCGCTCCGACCGCCTCAGGCGCCGCCTGAGGCGCATCTACGACCGCCTCAGGCGTCGCCTTAAGCGTTATCCCAACCGCCTGAGGCGCCACACCGACCACCTCAGGCGCCCACCACCGCCCGAGGCGCACCCCGGACCGTCTCGGGCGTTATGACCGCATTCACTTGCGCGGATTGGTCGTTGGGATTTTGGTAGGGCCACCTCGGCGGTCAAATAGATTGGCAAGCGCCAATTGACCCCCCATTGCCCTGGAAGCAGTAAGGACCTGTTTTGGAGGCGTCGCACAATAGCTCACCTTTTTGCTTTGGGACTTCACGTTGGCAGGCAGCCGGCTGGTGGCTACCGCCCCTCACAAGTAAGGGCCAGAACTGGACTTGGGTCTAAGTGGTGGTACTAGGACTGGAAGGTAGTCTTCGCTGGAAAGCCGATGTTACTGTTACTGTTACCTACCTCGGCCAGTGCACCAGAGGACGAGCGCCGGACCACCGCAGCCGCTGAGGTGCCCGGGTTTGAAAGTCTGCCCGGAGACGAGGTGTCGTACGGCACGGAGCTGCGGGTGCCGAGGCCGCGAGGGGACCCGGGGCAGGCCTGCGCCATTGCAGCATCTGACATGAGGGCCCGGCTGCCTAGAATGCCCATGGACACAGGGCTGCGCCCACCAGGGTCCGCGGGCGAGCCCGGCGGGGAGAGAATCGCGAGCGAGGACGTGCGCCGCATCCGCTGGGCCGCGCCATGCGCGACGATCGCGCTGCATGCTCCGATGACGGACATGGGGTTCTTGGACTGCGGATAGGGATGGGGATGGTGTGTGCTCGCGTGCGCGTGCGCGCGCGTGTGTGTGTGTGTGTGTGTGTGTGTGTGTGTGTGTGTGCGTGTGTATGTGTGCGGGTGCCGCATGTGTACGGGGCTCCATGCGTGCATGGCATCTGCTGATCTGATAGAACTCTCACCCTCAACTCGCCCGACAGTATCTGAAGCTGCGTGGCCGACAGCATGTCATCAGGTGATGTCCGGTTGCTGCCTTGCCCTGAGTAGGGCCCCGAGCCGCGAGAGCTCAGCGAGAAAGAGGGCCTGCTGGGCCGGGCCTCTTCTTCAGGGCAAGGCGCGAGGCCGGAGGAGGCCGAGGCCCGCGAGCGCCTAGCGCCCCCAGTCGGTGGCGCATCGGCACACCAGAGCACGGCATCGCCCATGGGTGGGTGGGAGCAAGCAATATATCAAACCCGCTCGTTGCCGTCGCCTCGTCCCCCTGCGCCTCTGCGTGCAGGTCAGCTCACGCCAGGCGCCAGACGTCTCGCTGCGCCTAGTAGTGCTGGCGGGGCAGAGAAGTAGTAGTGGCGCCAAGCGCCAATTAGATACCCCAAGGTTATTTACCCACCACCTGAATGGTAGGGAGGGAGGTGGTATGGGTCTTCCTGTGTGGTGCGGCGGCGATTGCAGGATTGACCCGTGACGTAATTGGTACTTTCTTTTGACTGTACTGTTGCGCCGCTTCAGTGTCAGTCGCCCCCAAGCGCTCTAACCCGCCCTCTACGCACCCACACGCTCTACATACATATTAGCTTCAATTCCGCTTGCGGTTTTGTTCGAGTTCACCAAACAACCCCAAAGGACCTCGTCTAGCCTTGCAGTTACCATTGTCGTTGCCGTTGTGCGGCAACCTTCCCTACGCATTATCTAGACGACGTGGGGGCGGGCGTGGGTTAGGGGAGCGTCGAGAGCAGGACGTCGGATGCTAACGACTTAGTATTCGCAGGCGCCCCTTTACACCCAAACGAACCTGGCGGCGTTGATGCGCGGGTTAGGATCTGTTGTTGGGGCCGTGCGAAACTGTGCGCTGGAGGCCAGCTGGAGGCTGTGCAAAAAGTCTTGAAGCGGGTGCGGTGTGGTCGCTGAGTAGAGTGCTGCGGCGGGGGTGCTACTAGCCCCGCTTCCGGTGGTCTGGGGGAGGGCTGTTTGGTCCCTTCATGGTTTTATACCTTGGGTCCGCCCTCTGGCCATTTGAGGGGCTGGGTGTGCAGCCTGCACAGTGGTGCTGCTTGCTTGGCGCCCGCCACCAAGTGTGGATGGCGTTACCGTGGGCTACTTGTAGCTTGACCTTTTGTGGGCCTTGAGCCTTGTTTCTCTAAGTCCCACTGGAGCTTTGGAACCGTACGTGTGACCGCCAGAAGTGGATTGTAAAACTCTCATCATCATCATTGAAGCGCGCGACCTCTTCGCCCCGCGTTTTGCAGTGGCCCGAGAGCAGTCTCCCCCGAAAAGAGCTACATGAGCTCAACGGGCACACAAATTACGTTGATAGCGCTGTATTTAACTCACGACCGGGGAGTTTATGAATCTGAATCTGGCCGTTTTTTGCCGCTTTGGCACATGCGTAGTGCAGAAGGCCCCCATTAAATATTGGGTGGGGTCCTATTGCAAGTTACAGTTTCAAACCAACACAGACCTCAAAAACACGAAAACACGATTTCACCCTTTCAAGCTCCGCATGCGGGCAGCCACAGCACCCCAGTGCTCAAGGAATGAATGGTTGTCGAGCGAGAACCCTCCTCCGTTAGTCGGCGTCGCGCAAGGGGCGCGAGGGGCGACATCAGGCGCAACACGAAGGGGCACCGTATGGCGCCTCCCAACGCTCCCCACGCACACTCGACACACTGGCGATCCATTCCAGGGGCCTCGCATGCATTACCAGTGGCGGAGCACCCTGTGCGGCGGTTTCGACCAGCATGCCGTCTTCGTGTTTTCGTGTTTTTCAAGTTTGGCCTATGTTGGGTTGAAACGGCAACTTGCGATTACTTGAGAAGATTCTAACCTGAGGGAGTTATTCCGAGTGTGACTTGGTCCGAGTGGTCCAGGTCTTACCTCGCCGATTCTCACACTCAATGGAGCGAAATTGTCGCTACCCCCCCCCCGCCATTTCCACATTATAATCCCGGTTTACTCCCGCAGGAACAGTGCACAGTGCAGTGGAACTGGCTGCACTGTGCACTGTCGAGTCGGTGGCTGCGGTGGCTGCTGCGGTGGTGCAACGCATGCCGCTGTGCTGCCCTGGGCGACATCTTTCCAACACACCCCTCCGTGCCCTCTCCCACCAAGTGTGGGATGGTTTTCTGGGAAATGGGAAATCCGGCCCAGAGCGGTATACGGCTAGGGGGATCACTGACCGATACCCCTGGCGTCCATGGTGCCATCTGCTCAATGTTGGAGCGATGCACAATGCACGGTGCACGATGCTGAATTTAAATATCGAGACCGCGTGTGCCGTATAGGATGGCAGTAGGTGGCGTGCGGCGTGCGGCGGGTGGGAGAGTGTGCGCCCACAGTCTCGCTAGACAATTGTGCTCGTGAGCTGCGCTCCACGCATGCATGCACACGCACACGCACACGCACACGCACACGCACACGCACACGCACACGCACACGCACACGCACGCACACGCACACGCACACGCACACGCACACGCACACGCACACGCACACGCACACGCACACGCACACGCACACGCACACGCACACGCACACGCACACGCACACGCA
>VFSX01000443.1:130000-132500 GCA_016618255.1 Chlamydomonas sp. UWO 241 | reverse complement strand
CAGGCCTCGACGCACTCCTACTCAGCGGCGGCGACGACGGCTTTGTGCGTGCATGGTGCATGCGCGACATCATGCTCCAAGCAGCCGGTTCAAAGCCGCCGGCCCCGGCGTGGCAGGCGAGGATTCCGCGCGCCGAGGGGCTGTGGGGAGGGGGCGGGCCCGCGCCGGGTGCGTGTGTGTGCGTGTGTGTTGTGTGTGTGCGTGTCTGCGTGTGTGTGTTTGTGTGTGTGTGTGCGTGCGTGCGTGCGTGCGTGCGTTTTGGGGACACACTTGCGTGTGGGAGGCGAGGGCCCCGTGGCCGAGGGGCTGTTAGGGGGGGGCGGGGTTGCACCGTGTGCGTGCGTGTGTGTTTGTGTGTGTGTGTGTGCGTGCGTGCGTGCGTGTGTGTGCTTTGGGGACACACGTGTGCGTGGGAGGCGAGGGCCCCGTGCGCCGAGGGGCTGTGGGGAGGGGGCGGGCCCGCACCGGGTGCGTGTGTGCGTGTGTGGTCGATTTTACAGTCCGTCGGACGCCTTTGATGGCGCATTAGACCCTGTGTGTGTGTGTGTGTGTGTGTGCGTGCGTGTGTGTGTGTGTGTGTGTGTGTGTGTGTGTATGTGTGTGTATGTGTGTGTGTGTGTGCGTGCGTGCGTTTTTGGGACACACTTGTGCGTGGAAGGCGAAGGCTCCGTGCGCCGAGGTGTTGTGGAGAGGGAGTGGGCCCGCACCGGGTGCGTGCTTGTGTGTGTGTGTGTGTGTGTGTGATTTCCGTGTGTGTGTGTGTGTGTGTGTGTGTGTGTGTGTGTGTGTGTGATTTCCGTGTCCTCCACACTCCACTCTGCTCGGAAGTCGACGAAGCCACCCTCGCCTCCCACCTCATCTTCACACCCACCACCCCCGCACCGCCCCCGTCTCCCTCCCCCTCCTCCCCCTACACTACCCCGTCCCTCCCCTCCCCCTCCCCGTCCCCCCCTCCCTCCCCCCCCCTCCCCCCTCCCCTCCCTCCCCCCCTCCCCTTCCCTCCCCTCCTCCTCCTCCACTTTCGCCCCCCCCCCTTCCCCCCTCCTCCTCCCCCCCTTGCCTCCCCTCCCTCTCTGAGCGAGGTGGTCTCCGCGATCAAATCCCTCAGGAACTCTGCCCCCGGCTCTGACGACATCACCTCCCCCCTCCTCAAACACGGCGGCACCGCAACCGCAACCGCCCTCCACCAGATCATCCTTACCTGTTGGAATACCACCTCCATCCCCGCCGCGTGGAACCAAGCAGACATCTGCCCCCTCTACAAGGGCGCATCCTCGGGCCCACCCACGCGCAGCAAGTCCTACCGCGGCATCTCCCTCCTGCCCGTCGCTGGCAAGGTCTACACTCACATCCTCCTCAACCGCCTCAAGCTCCAGCTGGAGCCCACCCTCCACACTTCCCAGTTTGGCTTCCGTCCGGGCCGTGGCACCTCCGATGCCATCTTCACCCTACGACGCCTCCAAGAGGAGTCACACCGCGCCCACGCCCCCCTCCATGTGGCTTACGTCGACCTGTCCAAGGCGTTCGACAGTGTCAACCACGCCGCCCTTTGGAAAACCCTCCTCCACCGCGGCGCGCACCCTGCCCTCCTTGCACGCATCGAAAGCCTCTACTCTGGTGCCACCGCCAGAGCCCGAGTCAACGGTGCATACTCCGCCCCTTTCCCTCTCAAAGCTGGCGTCAAGCAAGGCTGCCCCCTCTCCCCCCTCCTCTTCAATGTCTACATCGACACAGTTGTCCGGTCCCTGATTGCCCAGCTCCCCAACGCTGGCATTCAAATTGGCTACATGATCGACGGAAAACTGTACACCCCTGAGTCCCGCAAGGACTTTTTGACCACCATCCTCCCCCTCCTTCTCTACGCCGACGACATCGCCCTGCTCGCCCCCTCCGAGGAAGACCTCCGCACCATGCTCACCCTCCTCGACCGCATCTGTTCAGACCTGGCCCTTGTGATCAACTACGACAAAACCGTGGCACAATCCCTCGGCCACCCTTCTGCCCACACCGTCCCCTCCGCCCCTATCACCATCCCCTCCAACTCCTCATCTACCCCCCACCTGGTCCACTCCACCTCCAAGTTCAAATACCTGGGAAGTATTCTGTCCTCCCCCGCCGCCCCTTCTGATGACGCTCCCAACACGTCTGATTCCGACATCCTCGACTCAGAGATCTCACGCCGGATCGGAAGTGCCTGGTACGCCTTCAACCGTCTCACTCCCCGGTTCTGGAACTCCAACTCAATCTCTCCCACTACCAAGATCCACCTCTACAACGCCTTTGTGATCTCTGCCCTACTGTATGGCTGCCAGACATGGACGTTGAACAAGGCCCACATCCACCGACTTGAAGTAACCCACAACCGCTTCCTCCGCCTCATCAAGGGCATCCCTCCTCACACCACAGAGCACACCTCCACCGCCACGATGCATGCCTCCCCCCCTTGTACGTTCCCCATCATCGACACGATCAACAAGCACCGTGCTACGTTCATCGGCTC
>VFSX01000443.1:80000-122500 GCA_016618255.1 Chlamydomonas sp. UWO 241 | reverse complement strand
CAACTCGTCGAGATCGGTGCCGCATGGCGTCCTGCATGGGGGGAGGATAAGGGCCGTCTCCCAGCACGGGCCGCGGCAGCGCCGTGGCTACTCGCCAAGCCATGGCAGCGCCGGGCAAGCCGCTCCTGAAGTATTCCTGCCTTCGCAAAACAGCAAAACAAATCCAAGCCCACACCTTTAACACCATGAAAAACAAACGCAGCGCCCCGCGTCCCGTCGCTCGCTTTCGAAACCCAACTAACGCACTCGCTCTTCACACCACACAGACGCACTCGCTCTTTACACCCGGGCATTTCTGTACACCTTCTAATACCGAACGCGTACATGTAAAACCTGTCAAACCACTTCCCGTCCCCTCACCTTCCCCACGCACACCAGTGATTCCCACGCAAGCCGTATACCGCTCCGAGCCGGATTTCTCACTTCAAAGAAAACCACCCCATTTTTGGTGGGCGAAGGCGTGGAGGGGCGCATTGGAAAGGTCTCGCCGAGAGCAGCACAACATGCATTGCGTGGACACTGCGCCTGGTATGAGCGGTCAAAGTTGCTCGAGCAGGCAAAAAAACAGCTACTCAAATCCTTCCCAGGGGTCACTGACGCACACGCCCTCCGGGTGAACTCAGTCCTGGGCTCTCCTCGCAGTCGCAGTCGCGCTCTCGGAGGAATCCGTCCTCGCTGCCTCCCCCCCCCTCCAACTCACTCCCGCCACCCCCGTCCCGCCCGCTGATGCAAACCACCCACCCCGCCCCGCACGCACGGGACCACCCCGCATCCCATCACAGTCGCACTCGCGCTCTGAGACTCCCTTGACCCCTTCTTCAAAGCACCCCCACCCCCGCCCGCCCCGCTGATGCAAACCACCCCCACCCCCGCACCGCCCCGCACGCAGAGTACCGGCTCCGTCGCTGTCGCTGGCGCGGGCGGCCTCGACCTGCTGTCGAGCCAGGGCGCTCGCCTGGGCGCGGTGTGGCCCGCGTCTGCGGACTGAGGCTGACTGCGGCGGGCGATGCCAGTAGTGTGGGCTGGGACTGGCTATTCTACCTTACGGGGTCTGATGATGGATCTTACAGTCTGTGTGACACCAGTAATGATGTATAAGACCGGTGTCGGCGCTAGCGCCCGACACCTTAAACTCAGTTTCAGTGGGAAACTGGCTGGCTACCTGGTAGGGGTGAGGGTAAACCCCCACACGCGCGCACGCACTGGACCTAGACAGGACACTGGGCCCCCAGATCCACCCTATACCACCCAGGTAGTGACAGCAACGCATTGTTGGTGTGCGCCTGTGTTCTACTACTAGTCCCGCCGCCGCCATTGGCTCCAGCAATCTCCTCCATGCCCGCCAGCAATCTCCTCCACGCCCGCCAGCAATCTCCTGTATGCCCGCCAGCAATCTCGTCCATGCATGGGCGCCGCCATGCGATCTCCATGCGCCGCGCTGCGCTCCATGCGCGCCAGCACCCGTACCACCCGCCTCATTCCCGTTCTTTAGCCATTCCCCGTGACACCTATGGCTGATCCTTGTTCCGCCGTCCCCTTTGGCATCTGTAACCCGTATCCTCTCCCTGTAGCCTCATTCCCCGTTCTTAACCGCCATCTCCATTATGGTGCCCGCCCGCTGGTGGGGCCTCGCCTCGCCCCATGCCGCACGGCTAGTGTATTGATTGCTGCGCCATCTATAATCTGCGCCTTGGGGCAGGGAACCCCTGCGCCACAACCTCCTCACAAAGCCTAGCCGCATGTGCCTCGCTTCCCATGTTTCTCAATTTCTCGCCATCCGCTTCCATGCTGCCGCCTGCAATCTCCTCCACGCCCGCGAGCAATCTCCTCCATGCCCGCCAGCAATCTCCTCCATGCATGCACGCGCAGAGCGCCGCCATGCAACCCCCATGCGCGCGCCGCGCCCGCCAGCTCCCGTAGCCTCATTCCCCGTTCTTTACCCATGCGCCGTGACGCATTAGCCTTGTCCGCCGTCCCCTGGCATGCATAACCCGTAGCCTCATCCCCGGTAGCCGCATTCCCCGTTCTTAGCCGCCATCTCCATTATGGTGCCCGCCCTCTGGTGGGGCCTCGCCTCGCCCCATGCCGCACGGCTGGTGCATCGATCGCGTCGCCATCTAATAATCTGCGCCTTGGGGCAGGGAACCCCTGCGCCGCAACCTCCTCACAAAGCCTAGCCGCATGTGCCTCGCTTCCCATGTTTCTCAATTTCTCGCCATCCGTCTCTCTCTTCCATCCAGGCACAGTAAACCATTAGGAGCCGCAATCTGCTTGAGTTCCGATCGTTGTGAGAGGGGGTGCATGCTCGCCGCAATTCTCGCCATCGTGCATCGTGCTCTCCATCGTACCGCTGCCCCATCTGCCACATAGCCTCGCCCCATCAGGACCAGTTCATCAGTAGCGCTGTGCGTCACAGCCGCTCAGGGTAAATTTCCAGATTTTCAGCCGCCCAGTACCAAGCGCAGTTGTCCCGGTTGTCCGCCATCGAGCGGCGCCAGGGCGGGAGCCCCTGGCAGAGACAAGGAACAGGGACAGGGACACGCCACGATCAGAGTCTAGACAATCCAAGTGCCGGGTGGTCTGCGACAGTGCAAGTGTGAGGCAGGAGCACACTTGGCACACACTTGGCACCCACGGCATCAGCGCTGTGTGCTACACTCGCCACGTGCGTCGGGCGCACCTCGCCCTCAAACCGATCCGAAACCAACCGTGGTCTGAGACGTGTTACGACAGTACGTGGTAACTCCAGGAACGGGTGTCTGTGTGCTTGCTCCTGCCTGTGTGCCTGCTCCTGACAGGCGGCCTCCAGCTGCTGTCGAGCCAGGGCGCTCGCTTGCCAGGCTGGGCTCGGTGTGGCTCACGGCCGCGGACTGATTGTGCGCTGACTGCTGCTGACTGCTGGCTGCCGCTGAGTGCTGCCGAGTGCTGCTTGACTGCGGTCCCAGTCGACTGCCGAACCAGGGCGCTCGTCCCAGTTTGGCCGCAGAAGGACTGCGGGCTGGCTGCGGCACAGTGCTGCTGGCCGCTGCTGGCTGCGGGTGACTGCGGGTGAATGCGGCGGCCTCGACCTGCTGTCGGGCCAGGGCGCTCGCCTGGGTGCGGTGTGGCCCGCGTCTGCGGATTGACCGCGGCCTGGCTGCTGCTGGCTGGGGCTGAATGCGCTTTACTGTGGCTGACTGTCGAGCCACGGCGCACGGCTGCTGGGCGCGGTGTGGCAGGCAGTCAGTCTGGAATGCGGCCGACTGCTGCTGTCTGCGGCTGAGTCCCTGACAGCTGGATTTTGGTTAGAGGGCTTGAGATCCCTAACTCAGTAAGATCACAATGAGGACTGTCACAGTGTGAGTGCGCAGCACCACGGTCGGAGGACAGTTTTGTGTAAGCCCTTGCAGCTTGGTCAACGCTCCCCAACCAACTCCCAACCTGCCACAGCAACACCCAACACAGTGACTTTGCCACGCTGCTACCCACTGGCAGCTGCCCACTGCAATGTTGCACTCGCGCATGTGCTGGTGTTGTACACACACACGCGTGTGTGTTGGTGCTCGCGTGTGGAGGACATGCTCCCGACTGAGGTAAACGGGACGTCTTCCGAAACATTTCGTACATTTGCACCGTCCCGGCTGTCGATGACTGCATTGCAGCGTCGTGGTGGGCGGTGTGTGGACTCCGCCACCGCAACAAACAGGCCGACTCTCTCTTCGCATCAAACCTTGCATCACTTTGTCTACCCCACGGACAGAGAGGACTCCCATCGCACTTTTGGTTGAGCTCGCGCGTGTCGCTGCAGCTCCCGAGTGTTACCTCATTCCTTCCGTCGTTGACATCCCCCATCCATCGACACCAATCGCGCCACCGCCCCGAAAGCTACGCGCGTGAGTGCAGGTACGCTTATGGGAACTAGTTTTGTTAAACAAGCTGCGAGCCATAAGGGGTGAGTTTCGCACACAACACACCTTCTGTCAGAACCGCACGCGGAGAGCAGGTGTGTGTATGGACAGTGGTCGAAATGGTGTCTTGCTGATTTCAGTAACAATCTCGAAGGGCGCAGGGTGTCTCTGTATTAACACCAGGCAGGCGGGCAGGCGGGGAGGCACCACACCTGTAGCACACGCCCTGGCACCACTTTTGGCACTCGATCTCGGCAATCAACAGCTGGGCGCGCCTCGCCACTGGCTTGTGCACCCAAGCAGCCTGCACTCACACTCTTGGATAAGCGTGAGCCCACCACGACCCCATCAGCCCCCCTTTCCCCTCGTCTGTGCGCGAGCAAACAACATCGCCTCGCTACGTGCAAACAGCCTGCACTCACATCCTTGGATATGCCCCTGCTCCCCCTCCCACTCGTGCGCCCCCCTCGCCTGCACGCGTCCGGACTCCGCAAGCGCCCGGGGTCGACGCGCAACCTCCCCCTCCCCTCAATCGTCCGCAGGGCCTCCCGAGTCCCCACACTCCCCCGTTATCTCTCCCAAGAGAACCGCAATCATGGCGACCCGAGCCGCACCAACGCGCGCCGCCGCCGGCACGCGACCGGTGCTCGTCCCCCTACTCCTCTTCGTGCTGGCCCTCGCCAGCTTCAACCCTGCGGTCCACGTGCACGCGCGCCGCTCCACGCTCTCCGGCGTCACCTGGCCGCCCCGTCGCCCGGCAGCACCCTCTCCCCCCGCAGCGGCACTGAGCACCGCCCCGTCGCCCCCAGCCGTGCCCATGCCCCCGCCGCCCCGGAACCCCAGGCCATTGATGCCCCAAGCGGCACCGACAGCCCCTCCAACACCCTCACCAGTGCCCGTGCCCTCCTCGACACCCGTACCTCTACCAACACCCCTACCAGTGCCCTCACCAGCGCCCGTACCCTCCCCAGCACCTCTACCAACACCCCTACCGGTACCCGCCCCCTTCGTCTCCGAGGTCACCTGGCCGCCCCTGAACCCCAGACCGCCGCGTCCCCCCGCAGCACCGAGCACCCCCCCGTCGCCCCCCCGCCCGCCCCCCGTCCCCCCGCGCCGTGCCCCCACCGTCGCCTCCGCCGGTACCCGCCCCCCCGCCGTCCCCCCCGCGCGCGGCATTCGGCCAAGTCCCACCTGCGGATGGCGACCCCGCAATCTACGGGAAGTACGAACTCATCGGGCAGTCAAATGTGGTCGGCGTGCAGCTGGTCGCCATCCCAGGTGCGCACCCCCTCGCCCTCTCTCGCCCCCCTCGCCCCCCTTGCCCCCCCCTCTCCCTCTCCCTGTCTCCCCTCTGCCCCTTCCCCTCCCCCCCCCGCGCCCCCCGCGCTTGCATACTCGCAAACGCGCAAGCTCTCACAGCGGCGTGTATGTTCGCATCTGCCGTTGTTCTTGTGCCAAAGCCACCTTCACAGCACAGCAAGTTTCCAGCCTACACAAACCGATGCAACCAATTACACGAATCGATCTGGGCAGTCACGCAGTTTCTTTCTTCACACTCATGCTGTGCTCCCCCCCGCTGCAAAAGTCCATCCCCCGAGTTGTTTCAGTTTACATGACAAGACGTGAACACAACGTTAACACCGTCATCACCTGCAGGCACCGACAAGTTTCTGCTCATGGAGCGTCCGTCTTTCAGGCATCCAGACGGGTGAGGCAGGGTTTCATAAGGCTTCCTTCTGTCCTTATGGCAGCCAAGCCTTAGGAGTCCACAGGAGTCCTACATAGGACACGTGTTTTTTCAACTAGGGCTCCCCAACGTGCGGATAGTCCTGCGCCTTTTAGGGGTCCTTCACCCTCCGCACTGTCCGTCCTTCAGGCATCCAGACGGGTGAGGCAGTAGGGTTGAATAGCAACAGTCTTGTGTGGCTTTCCAGCAGACCGTCTTCCAGTCTTACTTCCTTCGCCTATACCCAAGACCCTGAACCCTAGGGTCGAGGCCTAAACCCATCCATCCTTCAGGCATCCAGATGGGTGAGGCAGTAGGGTTGAATAGCAACAGTCACATCGACTCGCCAGCACCGACATCTTACAGTCTTAGCACCAGCGCCTAGACCCAAGACCCTGAACCCTAGGTTCGAGGCCTAAACCGGACCATCCTTCAGGCATCCAGACGGGTGAGGCAGTAGGATTGAATAGCAACAGTGACATCGACTCGCCAGCACCGACATCTTTTAGTCACAGTACCACCGCCCGGACCCAAGTCCTGTGACATCAAAACCGGAACCCGGCGGCTAAGAACGGGGAATGCGGCTACCGGGGATGAGGCTACGGGTTATGCATGCCAGGGGACGGCGGACAAGGCTAATGCGTCACGGCGCATGGGTAAAGAACGGGGAATGAGGCTACCGGAGCTGGCGGGCGCGCGCGCGCACGGCGCGCGCGGCGCATGGGGGTTGCATGGCGGCGCTCTGCGCGTGCATGCATGGAGGAGATTGCTGGCGGGCATGGAGGAGCTTGCTTGAGGGCAAACAGGAGATTGCTCGCGGGCGTGGAGGAGATTGCAGGCGGGCATGGAAGCGGATGGCGAGAAATTGAGAAACATGGGAAGCGAGGCACATGCGGCTAGGCTTTGTGAGGAGGTTGTGGCGCAGGGGTTCCCTGCCCCAAGGCGCAGATTAGATGGCGCAGCAATCAATACACTAGCCGTGCGGCATGGGGCGAGGCGAGGCCCCACCAGCGGGCGGGCACCATAATGGAGATGGCGGTTAAGAACGGGGAATGAGGCTACAGGGAGAGGATACGGGTTACAGATGCCAAAGGGGACGGCGGAACAAGGATCAGCCATAGGTGTCACGGGAAATGGCTAAAGAACGGGAATGAGGCGGGTGGTACGGGTGCTGGCGCGCATGGAGCGCGGCGCGGCGCATGGACATCGCATGGCGGCGCCCATGCATGGACGAGATTGCTGGCGGGCATACAGGAGATTGCTGGCGGGCATGGAGGAGATTGCTTGCGGGCATACAGGAGATTGCTGGCGGGCGTGGAGGAGATTGCTGGCGGGCATGGAGGAGATTGCTGGAGCCAATGGCGGCGGCGGGACTAGTAGTAGAACACAGGCGCACACCAACAATGCGTTGCTGTCACTACCTGGGTGGTATAGGGTGGATCTGGGGGCCCAGTGTCCTGTCTAGGTCCAGTGCGTGCGCGCGTGTGGGGGTTTACCCTCACCCCTACCAGGTAGCCAGCCAGTTTCCCACTGAAACTGAGTTTAAGGTGTCGGGCGCTAGCGCCGACACCGGTCTTATACATCATTACTGGTGTCACACAGACTGTAATATCCATCATCATCAACCCTGAACCGTGAACCCCTGTGCGCAGGCCGCCCTTCAATGCGGCTACGTACACCTGGTCACACGCACCAACGTCGACGTTTACTCTTTACTCTTAACCCTAAACCCTAAGACCCTGAACCCTGAGCCCTAAACCCTTTTGCGCAGGCTGCCCTTCAACGCGGCCTACATAGACCTGGTCACGCGCACCAATGTCAACGTTGAGTGTGCCGACTCACTCGAGAACGCCGGGCATAGCTTTACGACGAATGGTGAGAGAGTTGGGAGTGCTTAGGGCGTGTGCGAGAGGCACAGAGAGAGAGGTTCTGTCTCTTATAATCTCCGATAGGAGACAAATTGAGACAACTTTGTTGATTTGGAAACATGGTACAGCCATACGTCATATCAGGGGGGGGGGGGGGGGGGGGGGGGGCAGGAGAGGGACATCAAGCGGGAGCACTTGCACTCTAGTTGGACAGCTGTCGGCCTCTTCTCCGGGGTATGCCTGCAAGCGCAGGTCTAACACGCCGACATGCACATCTGACTGTAACATTGACCTCTCCCCCCCCCCTCTGCAGGAGACGTGCTGGTCGCGGCTGCCTACTACGACTCCTACAAACTTTTGCTCATCTCGACACATATTGCAGCCATACACACGTGACATGGGAGGGAGGCAGCAGGGAGGCCTCAAGCAAAACCACTGACAAAACAATTCACACTCGTCCAAAACACTTACACAACCACTTAAAACTCCGAAACACTTACAACACCGCTTACTCCGCAGTCCCCGTACTAGCCCCCCTCCTCACTGGGCCACACCTTCCCCACACGTGCGAACGTCTACCGTCGCACACACTGCATGGTTTTGGCTAAACTCGCGACCTGTATGTAGCCAGTATACACAGCTATCGATCCCGCTTACTCTCATCCAAAAGCACTTACAATTGCCCCCTCTGCAGGAGACGCACTGGTCGCGGCTGCCTGTGCGACTCCTACACACCTTTGCTCATCTCGACACATGTTGGCACCCGCATGCACGTGGCATGGGAGGGAGGCAGGAGGGAGGCCTCAAGCAAAACCATAAAACCACTGACACTCGTCCCAAACACTGACACTACCACGTACAGTCCAAAACACGTGCAACACCACTTGCACTCGTCCAAAACCACTTACACTCGCCCGGTCTACACTCGCCCCCTCTGCACTCTCCCCCTCTACACTCGTCCAAAACCACTTACCCTTGCCCCCTCTGCAGGAGATGTGCTGGTCCTGGCTGGGCACAAGCCCCAGAGCAAGTACCCTGAGGGCCGGCGCGGACTGCGCATCTTCAACATGACATCGGCTGTGCTGCAGGTAGGGTGTCACAGGTTTTACGTATGCGTTAGAGGAACCGGGGGCGTGAGTTAAAGACCACACGTCCAGGGGAGCTCTACTAGGAGAGCCTGCAAGGCCATGCGGCGCACCAGCATACCAGGGGGTGCTGCACTGGCTTTACAGGTTTCACACGTACGCACCCGGAGGACCCGGCGGCTTGAGTCAAGGCCTAGATTACAAGTCTAGGGGGGCTCTACTAGGAGAGCCCGCAAGGCCACGCAGCGCGCCAGCCCACTGCAGATATGGTGATGGACAGTTTACAGTCCACGTACGGCGCTCGCCCGCACGATTCGAAAGGTGCAGCAGGATGTTAAGGGAGAGCAGTCCTGAGAACTTGCCAATACGAGGGGGGGCGGGAGGCACGGTAGCGCAACCCACACTCGGTGGCGGGCGTCAAGTGAGCAGCACCACAGTGCGGGTAGCGCTTTTGCCAGTGGCCCTCCTGGTGGCCCTCCGGTGAGACTTTAATGAGACACCTCCACAGCCCTGCTGCAGGCTGTCAGCCCCAGTGCTGCAGTACTGACTGGGACCTCTTCCCCATTCACACGCCCTCCCTGCCCCCCCCCATCCCTCACCCCCACCCCACCCCCCTCCCCCGACCACCCTACAGGATGCTGGTTCCCAGCTTCAGTACGGCCACTGGCTGGCCACAGCAACGCAGCTTCCCAACGTGAGTGAGAAAGAGAGAGGGGGGGAGAGAGAGAGAACTGAGAGAGAGGAGAGAGAGGGGACAGAGAGAGAGAGAGAGAGAGCAGGAGGGAGAGGGACAGACTCAATAGAGCGGGGAAGAGGGAGGGAGGGGGGGAGAGAGAGAGAGAAGGGAGAGAGAGACTCGTACGCAAGCACCAGAGCCCACAAACATCTCATTGTCCTCGCAACACGACTTCGACTTGGACGAACCCCCGTAAACGACATGATGAGGCTCCCTGATCTCCAAATAAGCAAAGCCTCGCAATAATCAACCCCTAGTCCAATTGGGAGGGTACCTCACGCAAGTACTGCCCCCCACCCACCCCCCCACACACACGTGACGTGAAGCAGGGCATGATCAGATTCATGGGCTCCTCTTTAAGGCTAAGCTTACCTGGGAAATATACAGGTGTCTTAACAACATTGTAGCATAGGAGGGTGCCTCACGTAAGCACTGCCCCCGCCCCCCATGTGACGTGATGCAGGGCATGATCACTGTGATGGGCGACTCTCCGTCTCCTGTCAGCCCCGACGAGCTCGGGCCCACCAACCTCGGTGCCGTTGTGAAGGTGAGTGAGGCAGATGGCTGCAACCTGCCCCCCCGCAAAATAAACCACCAACACCACGTACCCTCCTTGCCACTCCCCAGCAAACCCGGCCCCACCAGCCTCGGTGCAGTTGTGAGGGTAGGTGCGTCTGCCCCCCACCCCCCGCCCCTTGCCTCAAGGCAAGTGGCACTCTCCCAACAAAACCTTACCCGAACCAACCTTGGTGCTGTTGTGAAGGTGAGTGCGACAGATGGCAGCAACCTGCCCCCCCCCCTCTCTCTCCCAATCTGCCTGAAACCCCCCTGTGATGCTAAGTGCAACAGTTGGTAGCTGCATGTCCCCCCCCCTTCCTCCCTTGTGCATCTCCTTGGCACCTCCTTGCCCACCGCTCGACCCTGCCCCTTGCCTGCCCGCCCGCCCGCCCGCCCGCCCGCCCGCCCGCCTGCTTGCATTAGAGCGACGCCATGACCGCAAGTTCACCTTCATCACCACCAGTATCTTAACCCCCCTCCCCCCGCTCCCTCGCCCCGTCCTATCCCAGAACGCTTCCTATGAGGTGTGGGACCCCTCCAACGCGACCAAGCCTACCTTGATCTTCCAGCTGACCCCCCCCCCCTCCCTCCCCTCACCCACGCTTACCCCAGAATGCCTTCTACGAAGTGTGGGACCCCTCCAACGCGACCAAGCCCACCCTTGTCTTCCAGATGAGCCCAGCCTTCATGCGGCACACAAAGAGCGTCCTCTACCCCTTCGTCTTTGTCCTTCCCACGGGTGGGTGCCAGGGGCTCCGTTTACGAGGCCTCCCGCCTTTGCAGCTCCTACTACTCCCACTATTATGCGGCTCCTCCTACTGCTGCTACTTCTATGCGGCGTTGCACACCTGTGTGCCTTGCGAGCGCCGTATAGTGGGAGGGTGGGCCTGGGTGCCTGCTGCTGGCGTATGCCGCTTCTCTGGTGCCACGTCTCTTGTAGTGCCGCTTGGGCGCTTACCGGCAGGCAGGCCTCACCCCTGGATAAAGGTGGGTGGAAGGTGGGTGGAAAGCCCTAGCAGGGTTGCCCCCTCCCCCCCCCACACACACCCTCGGGTTGTCACTCAAGCTCATTTGCATCTGCTGGACCCAGTGCTTTCAGCACAGTGCACTGTGTGGTAGGTAGTAACACGGATCGATCCCCTGCCCCCCCCCCCTCCCTCGCCTGCAGGTGACAAGTTTGTTTGGTTCAACACCTTTGGCAACATAATCGCACCACTCCCCGCTAGAAACGCTTGCTAATCAGACCCAACACTGATCACGCATTCCCCTTTCCCCCCTGCAGGTGACATATTTGTGTGGTGCAACACGTACGGCGAGATCATCGCGCCCCTCACCGGCCGCACCGTCGCCGTGCTGCCCAACTGGTCGGCCCTGGCACCCAGCATGATGACCCAATACCCATTCAGTGGAAGCGCCGTGATGCTGCCGCTCACGCCTGAGAACAACTACACGACAGAGGTCATGTGAGTTAATCGTGTGTGTGACTGAAGTGGAGATGGGCATTTGGGATGTTGATGACGATGGAGGGAGGTAACTGTCGCATGTGATGAAAACCGAACAGGCTGCATACTGGATGTTGCTCGGCACATGTATAGCACCTTCAGAAGCACCACCAACAGGGTGGCTGGAGGCCTACTGGTTTGATGCGCCGGAGTGTGGTACCCTGCAGAAGGAAGATGGGGCTCGCCTCACCTCTTCGTCACTACTAGCTCTTGGCTTCGCCGGACCCTACTACACCCAGCCACATCCCAGCCCTGAACCCTGCCCGTGTTGCCTGCCTGTTTCCGCAGCATCTTTGGAAGCCAGTGGAGCTTTGGGGGCGTCGACACCTGAGCACGCCTCCCCTTCTTTCCCACGAGTACTGCTGGCTGTTGGCTCTGCCCCAGACCCCTGAAACTACACCCAGCCTCATCTCCGCCCTGACACCTGCTGCATTGGCTCCCTGTTCGCAGCATCTTCGGAGGCGAGTAGAGCTTTTGGGGCATCAACACCTTCGCCGTGAACCTGAGCACGCCTTCCCTTCTTTCCTACTACCACTGCTGGCTCGTGGCAACCCTGGACCTTATACCCAGCTGAACCCTGCCCGTGCCATTTGTCTGTTCACGCAGCATCTTTGGCGGCTAGTGGAGCTTCAGGGGCATTAACACCTCGGCCGTGAACCTGAGCACACCTCCCCTTCTTTTCCACTAGTACTGCTGGCTGCTGGCTTTGCCACAGACCCCTGTTGTTGAAAATACACCCAGCCACATCCCCGCCCTGAACCCTGCCCCCGCATTCCCTCCCTGTTTGCGCAGCATCTTTGGCGGCCAGTGGAGCTTCGGGGGCATCAACACCTCGGCTGTGAACCTGAGCATGCGGCTGCGCGTCAACGCGACGGCCGACGTCGGCGTGGCGACGGACGACGGTTGGCAGATGGAGGAGATGCCGAGCCCGCGCGTGTCCCACTCGAGCGTGCTCCTCCCCAACGGAAAGGTCATCCTCATCGGAGGCGCCAAGGCTGGGCTGCTCGGAGACGCGGCCGCGGGCGGCGTCGCGATGCTCAACGACCCCAACTTCTGGCCGGTGCTCTACAGCCCCTCAGCGCCCGAGGGCGCGCGCTACGAGACGCTTGCGCGCACCCAGATTGCGCGCCTGTTGCACTCAACTGCGGGCCTCACGACCAACGGCACGATCTTCGTGGCGGGCAGCGACCGCTCCGCGCGCTTCTGGTCCACTGCCAACTACTCCGAGTGCCCAACGGCCTTCACGTGAGTCGCCCACTGACTAACAAACTGTTCACTAATTAGTTATAACTAACTCCAAGGGGGGGGGCAAGAAACTTTTTTCCTGCAGGCACGGTACATATTTTAGGGGGGTCTGACCCCCCCACCCCCCATCCAACTCGCTGAATACACCATGCAGGGAGCCGGGACCAAGGCGCTTCCTTACAGTGAGAGCTGTCCATCGCAATGTCTAACTCGCCGGCAGATGGCCAAAATCGCCCCCAAAATCTAGCCATACCATGGCTTAGTTGGCGGGCACCAAGGAGTGTGGACCCTCCAGTTCACGCTTTCCAGACAGATTCAGGGTTGACTCTCCTGAGGTGTTTTGCTGCGCTCTCTAAGGAGATTCAGATCGCATCGGTCCCATCTCAATCCATCAAGGTCGCTCAAACCCCTAGGTGGGCACTGGATGCATCGTTGGGAGCACGCGGAGGGGTAGGGCATTCAGAAGGTGGGGACCCCAACCCTATTACCCCAGGGCCACTTCTGAGAGTGGATTCGTGCTCCTCTTATCAAGGCGGGTCCAATGGTGGTCTTCCCGTCGAAAACGGCCCACTGGAAAAAAAGTTCTGGACCCCCGATATTTTTTTTGCGCCCTCCCCCCCCCCCCCACTTTGAGCCCTCATATCTCGGCCTCCAGGTGTCCGAATTCAAAAATCCGCTTGATTTAGACTGTACGCATCAAGGAGTTTGATATTCAGCGTGCCTGTATTTTCTGTTTTTTCTCCCCCCCCCCGTGCCTAACTCACTCATTAATTAACAAATTAAGTGACTTGCACCGCATTGTCCGTGCTCAAATATATGAACAATCTACCTTCACGTGAGTCACTCTGGATGAGTAATTAACCAACAAAATCACTCACCAGCTCCGCAATGACTCGAGTATTTGAAAGGCACACATTTGTGTCTGTCGAGTAGGAACGAAGTACATGGGCCTTGCAACTGCTCCTAAACGCTGGTGACCTTCCACCCCCAAAACACTTTGGCTTTCAAATCCGGTGGTGAATGTTCCCCTGGGACGGGAGTGTGAGCACAGGACGTCCAGGCAGCTGTCTGTTGGCCCAGAACATCTCTGTAGGCCCCGTCTGCTTCAATCTGTCCCAACCCCCCCTCTCTTCACCCCTCCTTCTCCCCATCATCCTGCCACCCACAACCCACAGGGAGTACCGCGTCGAGATCTTCTCCCCGCCGTTTGTACTGGGCGCTGACTACGCCACCGTGCACCCAACTATCCTCGACGCGCCCGCTGAGCTGCGCTTTGGGGCCACCGCGTTGATCGACTTCTCCATACTGGACGCACGTGCGAATGTGACGTCCGCAGTACTGGTGGTGAGTGGTGGCACCCCTTCCCCCCTCTGTCAGATCACCTCTCTGGGTCCACAGCAGCAGACACACGCACGCACACACACACACACACGCGCACCTGCTGGATCTCACAGCACATCCAAATGGTTTCCGTCTAGTATTCCGCCATCCATGTTTGGGGAACTGGCAGCATTCCTCTTAGATAAAGAGGGCAGAAACAGAGGGCAGGGGGAAGGAGGCAGTCATGTGTCAAGGGAAGGAAGCATGCACATCCATGCCTGGCCTGCTCCCCTTCCCGCCCCCCCTCACTGGTGAGCCCCTGCACCCTCTCCCTCCACTCAGGCCCCCTCGAGCGATACGCACTCAGTGCTTGACAGCCCCCCCCCCCGCCCCAACCCCCCGGTGTGCCCCTTTGCCCTCTCCCTCCACTCAGGCCCCCGCAAGCGACACGCACACGGTCAACGTGCACCAGCGTTCGACAGCCCCCCCCCCACACACACACACAAACACACCCTTCCAACGGTTTGCCCCTGTGCCCTCTACCCCCACTCAGGCCCCCTCGAGCGACACTCACACATTCAACATGCACCAGTGCTTCACAGCCCCCCCCACCCCCCCGCCCCCAATTCCCCTCTCCGCACCAACCCCCTGATGTGCCCTTGTGCCCTCTCCCTCCATGCAGGCCCCCTCAAGCGACACTCACACGTTCAACATGCACCAACGCCTCGTGGGCCTAGCCATCCTGTCAACAACAACAGACGGCGAGAGCGGCAAACGCTCGATCACCGTGCGCGGCCCGCCGAACGCCAACATCGCCCCGCCTGGGATGTACATGCTGTTCCTGCTCAACGGGGACGTGTACGGCCCGGCAAAGTGGATCAAGGTGTTGAAGCAATGCTGCAGCGCCCGTCGATGAAGCATCGTTGCTGCGGGCTGGTGCAGGCCCGGCGCAGTGGATCACGGTGCTGTAGTCATGCTGCAGTGCCTGCCTAGATGGCATCGTTCGTGCGGGCTGGTGCAGGCCCGGCACAGTGGATCACAGTGCTATAGCAGTGCTGCAGGACCCGCGAAACAAGACATCGCTGGTGCAGGACGGTGCAGGATGGTGGCGATGGATGGCGGTGGTGGCGGCAAGTGCAGCTGCTGTGGCGGGGCAAATCGGCAGATGGCAGAAGCACGTGCACTGTGTCACATGGCCTCCGGCAATTGCAATGCTCAGAATAAGGCTGCCATCACTGAATTCTACAGTCTCGGCCTTAAGACCAGGCCTGAATAACTCACGCCCTCAGGGCGCGTGCATGTACAACTTGTAAAGCCTGGCATCCCACCTCTGGTGCATCTGCTGCAGCCTCACTCCTCGGATCTTGTCAAAATGATGACAACAGTTGCGTTGCGTTGGTATTTGCTCTGTCTGCAAATTGCATTCTGCGTCTCGGGCAGCTGCTGGTACATTTCTCCTCACAGCAGGCGCTCGGTACATTGAGGATGTTGGACCTGCTGGTGTCATTCCACCGCAGTGATTTCCTTTTCGGCTCTCCACAGCCATTTGGCTGTATTCCGATTGTACTTTGACCTTGAACACAGCTCAACACATCCAGTGGATCGTCAGTCTGACAAGCCCGCCAGACAGAGCTTGTTGACGGCTTTCAAATGGCCCATGTATGACAACGAACGGTCAACGGGAGGCCAACAGTCAACGCGGTCAAAGCAGAATCCGGCTGTGGAGTAAGTAATTAAAACTGCTGAAAAGGAAATCACTGTTCCACCGCTCAAGCGGCTGCTGGTGAAGCTTGCCCGTGCAGAGCGGCAATTCTTGGTAGGCTGGCGCGCTGCGTGGCCTTGCAGACTCTACTAGTAGAGCTCCCCTAGACGTGTAGTCCAGGCCTTAACTCACGCCCAGGGGTCCTCCGGGCGCATACATGTTAACAGTAAGAGTAACACGGGGTTTCCAGCTAAGCAGGCTACTCTTCTACTAGAGACTCCCGTCGATACTCCAGCACACTTAAGTAATAGAGTACCGCCGGCTCCCGGCCGATAGACTACCGCTCTCGCCGGCTAGACTACCCCAAACAGCGGTCTCTGAGAGACATGTCTGGCAAGGAGCATATAGGAGAGGACCTTCCTCAGGGTCACAGTAGTGGCCTTGTGGCCAGTCAAGCCGGCAGAGCCGACTGGCGCTGACTGGAACGGTCCCGCCTGGCAGTGCATGGCTGTCCAGCTCTCGTTTGCATGGGGCTCAGCCGGCGCCCCATGCATCATGCATGGCCAGGTCCCACCCTAGGGGTGCATGGACGACAGAGTTGTCATGGAGGTTGCCTGAAGACCTTCCAACGCCAGTCACCGGCAGACGAGTACCCCCGAGGATGAGCGCGGTGACGAACGCTGATTGGTGAAGCGGATTTACTCTGTGTTGTCTCTGTATAAAAAAAACAGAGTGGCAATTCGCAAATGCGGGAGCGCGTGACCTGCTGGATCCGGCCCTCGACTTTGCTTGAGTTTATCCCACCCATCGTCCCACTCAATTCTTGGCCTTTGCTGAATCTACTGCCGTAGCACTGGCCGATCGGCTGGGCTGCCAGGGTTGTGTCCCTTGAGGTGAAGGCCTCTGCAGGAGGGCACCACCGGTGTGTGCCGCGAGAGACTTGCGGCTGCATTCACCGAGCTCATCCTACAGATGGGGGAGGGGGTTTCAACCTGCCTTTAACCCAGGTTACCCCCCCCCCCCTTCACCCCACCGGGCATCTGTGTAGCATCGCGCGTTTCCCCATGTCGGCGGTTTGGCAGAGGGCCTGCGGCGGCGACGTACGGGGTCTTCCACGTCCTGTTCCGGGCAGTGCTCTGTGGCACAGTTTGTACAGTTTTTACATGTGCGCGCCCGGAGGACCCCGGGGCGTAAGTTCAGGCCTAGACTGCACGTCTAGGGAAGCTCTACTTGTAGAGCCCGCAAGGCCACACAGCAAACTGTGGCACGACTTCGGTGGCGGACAGGCTGCTCTCCCGTGGGATGGCCGCCCTGGTGGACAGGAACGTTGGGCTGGACCCGCCTGCCGAGCTGCCACACTGGGCCTCCTCCGTGTCAGGCGCATCCGCTGAGATGCTGCCGGAGCAGCATGCGCACGGCGGGTACAGGGCGCCAGCGTGGCGTGAGATCGAGCGTGCTCAGTGGGCAGTCCACCTCACATGCCGTTTCAGGGCAGGCGCCTCCGATGTCCTGTTGCCGGCCCGGAGGCTCACCTGGCTCACCCCTGTCCTGTTTCAGTTGCAGCCCCGTCGGTGGGAACATCAAACCGGTGTCGAAGCGCCGAAAGAAACCTTGCCGTGGACGCCGGCGCATGTGCACAGCTGGGACAACTGGGTGCGCGCAGATTGTTCTCCTGCTGCCGGCTCGCACCAAGCAGCCCGCGCCCCCGGCCCAGCCGGCATGAGGGCCGCTTATGGAGGCAGTGCGCTGCCTGTGTCCGGAGGCTCACCTGGCTCACTGAGGGGCGGCCTTGCGGGTGAGTGCGCAGACCTGGCTATGGCTTGAGCACGACGCTGCTGGCTGGACCCTGCAGCGGCGCATGCTCGTTTTTTTGTACAGTTTTACATGTACGCGCCCGGAGGACCCTGGGCGCGACTTAAGGCCTAGACTACACGTCTAGGGGAGCTCTACTAGTAGAGACCGCAAGGCCACGCAGCGCGCCAGCCTACCAGGGATGCTCGATGGGGTACAGGCCTGTGGTCCGGCGGTGCACATCCCAGGGCGCGTGCTAACAGCTGAGCTGTGGGGAGTGGATGCGCCGCTCTGCGACAAGTCCACCTCCATCTGGGGCTGCCGACAGCGCAGCGGATGGTTGAGTAGCAGGAGCCGTGTGGTGATGTGGCCGTGCACACGCTGTTCAGTGCGGGCAATACTACCTGCTGAGGGGGCCTCACTCGCGTGCATACCAATCTCCCTGGCATGTCGCGGGCCCCTGTGTGTGTGCTGCGGGCGTGGCTCGCTGCTGTCGACATGGTGCACAGCACACACACACACACACGGTCGACCACACACACGGTCGACCACAAACACGGTCGACTACGGCCGCTGCTGGCCTACGCAGCCGCGTCTCCCACGCGTGCGCCGCTCGTGCTGGAGCAGCTTCGAGCAGCACTTGCATGCGGCACCTATGGCAGGTACGTTGCCTGGGTCGAGGCGGTGGCTAGTGGGTGCTGCTCTCACTGTGCTCCGGCCGCTCCGCAGGTTCCACCCCATCCCCGAGGCCGGCAGGCGTGCCGCGGCGGTGGCGAGATCCTCGTCCGGCTGATCGGGTTGCAGCTGCCGTTGTGCCATCAGACTGGCTGGCTGGCAGCATGGGTGGTCTGGCCTCAGCTCCACAGCTGCCCAAACTGCTCGCTCTGCCTGGGGGAGGCGGCGCCGCGCGGGATTGCACACGGCCCGGGCCCGGGTGTGGTGGGGAAGCGCTGAGAACCCCATACTGGTGGGCGCCCTAGTAGTCACGTATTGTTTCCACCCCATAAAGGTGGATGGTGGTGTTCCAGGGGCTATATATATTCTTTCTCTTCTTCTCTTCTCTCTCCAGGCAACCTCTCCTTGTGTGGCGCGTCACACCACCTACGCCCCTTGCCCCTCCGAAGTATAGTCTGGATAGACCCATTGCTAATCCGGCAGGGTAAAACCATTGAAACGCGCGTGAGCGCCTGGGAGGCGCCTCGACTGAAGCGGACTCAGCTGCAGGTGGGTTCTGGGTTGCTTGCGTACGCGATGTCCGCACTCGAGAGCCCTCCCACCGACTCAGATGTACAATTATGGATATCGATTCAACTCTGCAAGAGGCGGGGCCATCGGTTGGGAATCGACCGAGGGGTGGGGATTTGCCTGTGGACACATGTGAAATGGACTTGACCGCATGCTGTCCTCGCCACCCTGATACACACACACACACAGCTGACACACACAGGAGGATGGGGTGCGGGGTGGAGGGGGAGGGGGGGTGCATTTGGCTGCAGCCAAACCAGCCGGACCATCAGCTGATGGTCCGGGTGGCGTGCACACGCGCGCGCACACACACACACACACAGATATCGTTACAGAGAACTCTGCACGGCAGACCTAGATAGGCTGTTTCTAGTCATCAATTGAGGAGATTCCGTTTGAAGGCGGGAGACCAACCGTGCGCCAGCAAGAGGGTGAACAACCTCATTTGTAAAGCAGTGGTGGAAAGGGGCAGTGGCGGGTCATTGACGGCTGTGTTCGTCAATCCGCCTCGACTGAGTTTAAACTAGGTGTCAGCAGAAGGACTTCCACAGTTGTGGAAATCATGCTAAGATGATCCACTCGGTGGTGACTCGCTCGGCGAACTCGGGGCGCTCGGGGATGTCGCGTGTGAAGTTGAAGAGATGGATGTTTGCGGAGGGCGTAGAACGTGACGGAGTGGAGGAGAAGGGAGGGAGGAGAGGGGAGAGAGGAGGGAGCCACACTGTGGCCCGGCCACATGGCGCATACATAGGCGCTGGTAGCATGGGGGGGGGGTGCATGGGGTGCATGTGCGCGCATGGGGCGCATGGGGAGGGGCAACTCCATGTGACGAGCATGTGGGTGTATGGAGGACGACGGGGCGGCAGTGGGATAAGCGGTGGGTCTCTTGAGGTGGGGCGTGGGGTCGAATGAACGACTGGGCGGTGGGCGGTGGGCGGGACGGTGGCGGCTGGAGGAACTCGGTAGCTCAAGTTGAGCGCTGGCTCGGGCCGCATGGCGGTCGAGGTGATGGCACTGAGATACCTGGGCTCCGTTGTCTGAAGCTGCAGAGCTGCGGGGGGGGGGAAATCTGTGCGGTAGGGCGTCACGTGTTTTTTGCCATGTGGAGGGCGTGCGAGAGAGTGCGGATGGACTGAGTTCCTGGATGCATGCGTCGACTGGCTGCTGAATTGGCAGCCCGACGACAGGGGGCGTACGGAGGAGGAGAGGCGGCGAGAATCGGCGGCGGCATGGGTGAAGGGGGTTTGACGTAGGCGGCAGCGATGACTGCGCAGGCGCGGCGCCCCACTCTGCCGCGCCCGCGCACAGAGTGAGTGAGTAGGGCGCCCACAGAGTCAACACACACACACACACACACGCACACGCGTCTCGCACGTGGGGCCGCTTCCTGGTTAAAGCACTAGACTGGGCGGCACCCTGTGGTCCTGGGGACATTTGTGGCAGGATCTTGACGCACCAACTCACTGACGTTTGCAAACCATTGGGTTTCTGCCACGCTGCAGACCCGCGCGCCGTGCGACGCCGTCCCCGTGCGCTGCAGCCGCGCCACCATGTCCCGGCCGTACACCAGCGTTAAATCGAACCAGGTCGCACCACAGCCGCCGCGGCCGAGCACCAGCGCCAGCGCCAGCGCCGGCACCGCCCAGAAGGTGCGCGGGCGCAGATGCTCTTTACGCGCCGCATTGCCTGAGCTTACCCCAGAGAGATCGAGGAGATCGGGGGTGTGTTTGGGGGAGGTGGGGGGCAACAGATGTCTCAAGGGCGGTGCATGCCTGCGCCACCCGCACCCCTTGGAATGATAGCCAACCTCGTTGGGTAGCTCCTGAAGCCCACGCCCCGGGTGTCAACTGGGTGTCGACTGGGTGTCGAGTGTAAACTGCCAACATGCCTGCGCTGCAGCACACTGCTCACACTCTGCGAGTAAGCCAAACGCCCCACCACCGGTTCCACAGCTGTACGAAGGGCGCAAGGCAGAGTTCATCTCCTCTCTGTCGCTCCTACTCGACGTCCTGGATGAAGACAGCACGGATACGGCGCACAAGGAGGTGGCGCGCGGTGCGGTCGACGGCGTCAGTAACGCCATGCACACGCTGCTGGACGGAGCAGTGCAGCAGAGCAAAGGCAGGGCTGCTGTGCCGGACGTGGCCAAGGCAACCGCTGCAACCGCGTCGCAGATAATCGGCGGCATCTCGAGCAACCTGAGCAGCCTGCCCTACGCCGGGTCCTTTATTGCGGTCATCGCAACTGTCATGAGCTTCGCCGCCGACTACCTGGTCCTCGATGATGCGTGCGTTGACCTCTGCCTTGAAGTTGTGGCGCTGTTTGAGCTTCTGCTGCCTCTGGCCTACAAGAAGAAGAAGCAGGAGTTCCTGGACAACGTCTCTGGGAAAGTGCACGTTTTCATGCTGAAAAAGGTGCGTTTGCTTTATGTTGTGACCTCCCCCCCACTGCTTAGCCTGCTTAGCTGGAAACCCCGTGTTACTGTTACTGTCCTCCCCACTGAACGCTCAATATACTTGGGCGAGATGTTGGAGGGACTCCCGGGGGAGACTGCCAGATCACACTCATGGTGCGTCATTAGCCACAACCCACGTTGCCCCCCGCCCCCCCCCCTTTGAACGACAACAGGCGGTCGCTGGTGCGCTCAGTGTAATGAGGAAGGAGGACGCTGACTGCTGGAGCACGTTCATGTCGCTGCTGACCAGCAAGTAGCTGCTGGGTGACGTGCGTGGCGCAGCAGAAGCACTGGAGAAGGCAAAGAACAAGTACTGCCAGATGGTCGTGGCCGACAAGATGTCACCTGACACAAAAGCCGAGGTCGTGGCTTCATATGAGCGGCAGGAGGAGGAGCGCACCAGGATCGCACCACAGAGGCGGCGGCGAGCACACCACATGCGGCCGCCACGAGTGGTGATAGCACCCAAGCGGATACTGCTGGGGGCCGAGCAGGTGGCGGAGACGGTGGCAGCGCCGGCAGCAGAGAAGGATGAGATAAAGAGGGACGTAGAAGCAACACCGGCGGAGAAAGAGAAGGTGAGGAAGAAAAGGTCGGTTTTCCTTTGCTGTGCGGTGTGCTACTATGCTCCCTTTCCCTACCCTCCCGCGTGGTCGCCAAGTCAGATCTCGACCTTCGTCTGCACATGCACACATTGTTCGAGCAGGAGGCCGCCCAGGAGCAGGAGGACAGCGAGGACGAGGAGTCGGCTGCGAGGGTGGGTGTCGTGGGTGGTCATGTGGTGTGGTTTGTGTTATGCTCTGTGCTGCACTGCACTGCACTGCGCTGTGCTGCGCTGCTCTGCGCTGTGCTGCCACTCCCCCCCCCCAGATCCCGACCTTGCTCATGCTTGACCTCATGCCCATGCACACATAGCTCGGGAGGGAGGCCAAGGAGCAGCAGGAGAGGGAGGACCAGGAGGCGGCAGTGAAGGTGATTGGTACCGCGCCGTGCTGCCCACTCCCCTCCTGCATGGGCACCCAGCCAGGTCCAGACCTTGCCCACGTCCTTGCTTCCCCCTGTTCATGCACACAGGTCAAGGGCAGCTGAAGAAGCACAGGACGACGCAGCCGCAGGAGGACGGGAAGAAGAGGCTTCTTCGCTGGAGGGACGACTGGGACCGGAACTGGCAACGTGGAACAGGTGGCTCTGGTGACGTGGAATGGGTGGTGGACCCAAAGACCAAGCAGAAGCAGTAGCCAACTGTAGGTGCAGTGGGCGGTGCAGTGGGCACCCAAGTGCACTGCGAAGGGAGGCAAGTAGGTGTACATGTTTTACAAGTGCGCACGCGAGTGGATAAAGGAGAGGCCGCATGGCTCGCCACCCCACCAGTAAACGAAATGTGTGCATGCGTAGGCGAGAGTCTGCAGAGACCCTGTGAGCTGTAAGATTTGTGTAGTGTGGCTTCCACCACACACGCACTTGTTACGCCTGCAACGGCCGCTCGCCTGCCAGCAGGCATACGGTTTACGTGTGCGCACTCGAGAGCGTGGATTAAGGAGAGGCCTAGGCCGCATGAAGCGCCACCCCACATATAAATGAAATGTGTGCAAAAGTCTGCAGAGACCCTATGAGGACCCTGTGAACTGTAAGATTCATGTATTGCGGCTTCTACCGTGCACGTGCTCGCTACGCCTGCGATGGTCGCTCGCCTGCCAGCACAGCACAGCTGCTCGCGCCGTCGCCTGCCATCACGGCACACCTTTGTGTACCAACGCCAGCTCTGCCAGCTCCATGGCGTTCCATGGCGCCGCCCTCGCGTCCCGCCCTTGCCGTCGACCTCAAATTTGATGGAGCTTTGAAGCTGCATGTGTTTGAGCAGGCGCGACGAGTGACGCTAGGCGCTAGCACGCGCTGGGTGCATCAACAACCCGTGAATCCCAGGAGATGGTGGTGTGCTGCGCAGCAGAGTTGAACGTTCCCAGCGTGAGCAGCGTAGACGACCGGCAATGGCCGTTAGTGTCTGCTGCCTCGGCACGTGTGGGGCTTCCACGCTTCTCTTGCTCGACAGTAGCGGGCAGGACCAGCAAGGTGCCAGCGCTCGTAGGAGACTGAAGCCCAGCAGGCGCTGCGCGCTGATCCCAAGCTGCGCATGGTCGACAGTAGCAGGCGGGACCAGTGGGGCACCAGCGCTCGGTGGTCACTGCAGCCCAGTAGACGGTTTGTGCTGCTCCCAAGCTGTGCGTGCTCACAGGCACGACCAGTGAGGGGCCAGCGCTCAGTGGTCACTGAAGCCCAGCAGGTGGATCGTGCTGCTCCCATGCTGCGTGTGCTCAACAATGGCAGGCACCACAAGTGAGGCGCCAGCGCCTGTTAGTCACTGAAGCCCAGCAGGCGGGGCGTGCTGCTCCCAAGCAGCGCGTGCTTGCAGGCATGATCAGTGGAGCGCAAGCGCTTGTTTGGCACTGAAGCCCCCAAGCTGCGCGTGATCGACAGTAGCGGGTATGACCAGTGAGGTGCTAGCGCTCTTTTGTCATAGAAGTCCAGCAGGCGGGCCGTGCTGCTCCCATGCTGCGCGTGCTCCACAGGCGCGACGTGGGGCGCGATCAGTGAGGTGCCAGCGCTCAGTGGTCACTGGAGTCCAGCAGGCGGGGCATGCTGCTGACAAGCAGCGCTTGATGACAAGATGAGCAGGCATGACAGGTGCAGGCCGACAGCGCTGGCGCTGGTGCTCGGAGGTCATTGAAGCCCAGCAGGCGGGGCGTGCTGTTCCCAAGCTGCACGTGATTGACAGACACGACCAGTGGAGCGCAGGCGTTATTTTTCCGTGGATGTGCGTTATGACTGATGAGCGGCTCATCAAGCGAACGTTTTTCGCTCATATGGCAGGCGTCAGAAAGTGAGGAGGGTGCCACCCAGCAGGTGGGCATGCTGCTCCCAAGCTGCGCATGCTCAACATGAGCTGACGCAACCAGTGGGGCGCCAGCGCTCGGTGGTCACTGGATTCCAGCAGGCAGTGTGTCCCGCTCCCAAGCAGCGAGTGCTTGCAGGCAGCACAAGTGAGGTACCAGAGCTTGGTGGTCAGTGCTGGCCAGCAGGCGGGGCGTGCTGCTCCCAAGCTGCGCTTGCTCGACATGAGCAGGCACAATGTGAGGCGCGACCAGTGGGGCGCCAGCGCTTGGTGGTCACCGACGCCCAGCAGGCGGGGCGTGCTGCTCCCAAACATGCCTGCTCGCAAGCACGACCAGTGAAGGGCCAGCACTCAGTGGCCACTGAGGCCCAGCAGGTGCCGCATGCTGCTCCCACGCTGCACGTGATTGACAGCAGCAGGCACGACCATTGGGGCACCAGCGGAACGCAACGTGCCAGCGGATGCTTGTCACTGCGGCCAAGTAGACGATGTGTGCTGCTCCCATGCTGCGTGTGCTCAACAGTGGCAGGCACGACCAGTGTGGCGCCAGCGCTCGGTGGTCACTGAAGCCCAGCAGGCGGTGTGTGTTGCTCCCGAGCAGCGCATGGTTGACAGGAGCAGGCAGCACTAGTGGGGTGCCAGCGCTTGGTGGTCACTAAAGCCCAGCAGGCGGTGTGTGCTGCTCCCAAGCAGCGTGTGCTCGCAGGCACGACCAGTGGGGAGCCAGTGCCTGGTGGTCACTGATGCCCAGCATATGAGGCGTGCTGCTCCCACGTTGAACGTGATCAACATTAGCAGGCACGACCAGTGGGGCGCCAGTGCTCGGTCGGCATTGAAGCCCAGTAGGCGGGGCATGCTGCTCCCAAGAAGCGCGTGCTCGCAGGCACGATCAGTGGAGCGCAAGCGCTTGTTGGATCCCGACGAATATGCCTCCAGACGCGCTGCACGCACACGCACGTTAGGGACACGACCCTTGAGGTGACACACGCTGCAGACACCATTGGCATTCGGTCGCTAGAGCTAGCATCCACTCTGGCAGCATGTCCACAGGGCTGCGCACGGCGGACAACCCGTCGCCCGCCGAAATGAAGTTGCTGGGGTCCAGAATAAACGCTGCGGGCAGGAACTTGTGGTGCATCTGGTCGAAGCGGTACTAAATAGATTCAACCACGTTCTTGCGCATGGCGGCCAACAGCTTGTTGAGGCCGTCAGAGTATGCCTCCACCCACGCGGACGCGTGGTCGACGGTGGCCACGATGGCCGGCAGCACCTGAGACAGCATTGGCTGGTCGGCATCCAACTGGCGCTCGGCGTCGCTCACGGGGGCCAGGAGCTCTGCAACAGTCTCGAGCTTCTAGATGAACGCGGGGTTAGCGACCTTGTTGATGTGGTGTGAGTTCTTGGACGCGCACGGCAGCTCTGCCAACTCCTCGGGGGCCGCTGTCAGCAGGATGAACGCGTCCTTGGCGTTGAGCACGTTGTTGGAGATCTTGGCCAGGACGCCCCAGCGCTGTGGAAGATGCTCCAGCTGCGGTGGCCAAGCTCCTGCTGCTTCTTGTGCAGGTTGTTAGGCTGGCGCGCTGCGTGGTCTTGCGGGCTCTAGGAGAGGTCCCCTCGGCGTGTAGTCTAGGCCTTAACTCACGCCCCGGAGTCCTTCGGGCGCGTACTTGTAACAACTGTAACAACTTCCTGCGCAGAGCAATGCGGATGGCGGCGCAGTCGCCAACGCAGAGCGACACCCTGCAGCACCATGTTGATGATGACCGCAACGCCGTCCGTGCGCTGGCTGCATGAGTTGGCATTCGGCTGCTCGCCCAGCTGCTTGGCCAGCAGGTTGAAGGTGTGGGCGTAGCACGGGATGCCAAGCATCCGTGGGTGCAGGCTCTGTAGCAGCTGCAGCCGCAGGCTGACCATGCTGGCAGGCACGTTGTCGACGATGAGGCCATCGAAGCGGTGCGACCTGTTGACCGTGAGCTCGTTGATGACCTGCTGGTGGTAGTCGAAGAACGCCCCGCCAGAGTGAGACACGTCGCCCACGGGGTCCATGGCCACAAAGATGGCACTGTTGTCCGGCCGCAGCACCATGATGCACATGTTGGGCATGGTGTTCTGGCAGTATCTTTTCTTGTACCCGTCAGTCGCCAGCCAGAGCAGGTCACCGCGGTCTTGTGCGCGCAGCAACGGCGGGGGGTGGGGTGGGGTAGGAAACAGGGTTAGCAGGTTTGGGATACAATTGCTGCAATGCGTGCGCGCAGCCTGAAGCATCAAGCTGATACGTCGGCATGCACAAGCTGATCATCTCCGAGCCCCCCCCCCCTTGCCCAAAAGTACATGCTGGGGGTGCCTCGTGCCTGCGTGCACACCATGCTCCCTGGCATGTTGCGGACCTGTGTGTGCTGCAGGCGTGGGTCGCTGATGTCGACATGGTGCACACACACACACACACACACACGCACGGTCGACCACACACACGGTCGACCACACACACACAGTTGACCACACACGGTCGACAACACACACGGTCGACCATACACACGGTCGACCACACACGGTCGACCACGCCTGCCTGCTGGCCTATGCTGCCGCGTCTCCCACGCACGCGCCACTCGTGCTGGAACAGCTTCGCGTGGCAAGTGCATGCGGCACCTACGGCAGGGGCATTGCCTGGGTTGAGGCGTGGCTGGTGGTTCTGCCCTCACTGTGCTCCGGCCGCGCAGCACGCCACGCTGCCCTCTTCACTTTCTGACGCCCGCCATATGAGCGAAAAATGACCGCATAATGAGCCGCTCATCAGTCATAACGCAAATCCACATCCAGCAAGCAGCTGCAGGCGTGCCACCGGTGGCCTCGTCCGGCTGCAGCTGGTCGGATGGCAGCTGCCGTTGTGCCATCACAACGGCTGGCTGGCAGCATGGGTGGTCTGGCCTCAGATCCACAGCTGCCCAACATGCTCCCCAGCCTGCGGGATCCGGCGGCGGCGCCGCGAGCGCGCGGCCCGGGGTTTGCACACGGTCCGGCCCGGGCCCGGGCGTGGAGAAGCGCCGAGAACCCCATACTGGTGGGCGCCCAGTGGGCGCCCTGGTAGTCACATATTGTATGCACCCCATACTGACTCTCTTCTTCTCTGTCTCGAGACTCTCTGTGAGCTCACAGAGATTCTCTCCATTCTCTCAATGTGTGTCACACCACGCCCCTTGCCCCTCCGCCGCTTCCGTGGAGGCCAATAGTCTGGAGAGACCGATTGCTTGGCTCGGCAGTGTAGAAGAATTGAAACGCGCGTGAGCACCTGGAGGAACGCCAACGCCTCTAACGACTGAAGCGGACTCAGCTGTAGGTGGGTTCCTTGCGCACGCAATGTCCGCGCTCGAGAGCCCTCCCACCCATGGTGTCCACTTAGTCTTGAACTTATGGATATTCATTGAACCCCGCAAGAGGCGGGGCCGTCGGTTGGGAGTCGGTCGAGGAATGCGGGTTTGCCTGTGTACACATGTGATATGGACCCGCATGCAGGCGGCCTGGACGTGACAAGCACGCACGCACGCACGCACACACGCAAGCATGCACACGCAAACAGCGCAGCACAGGAGGGGAGGGGGCGCCATTTGGCGTACACACGCGCGCACACGCACACGCACAAGTTTGCATGCGCATGTGGGGCCACTTCCTGGCTGGGATGCACCCTCTCGAACTGGGCAGCACCCTGCAGCCCTGGGGCCAGGTGTGGCAGGAACGTGATGTGCCTCGTCATTGACGTTTGGTGCCTGTCATGCTGCAGACCCCAGCGCCGTATCACGCGGTGACGCCGACCGTGTGCTGCGGCCGTGCCACCATGTCGCGGCCAAACACAAGCATCAGCGTGAGATCGAACAGGGTCGAACCAGAGCCATCTCGGCCGAGTACCAGCGCCGTCCAGAAGGTGCGTGGGTGCAGACGTTCCGTGTTTTTTAGCTCGAGGAGCTCGAGGGCTTGTTCTGTGTTCTGTTTTCTTTGTTCTGTGTTCTACGAGAGGGGGAGGGGAGGGGCAAACAGTTGTCTCAAGGGAGGTGCATGCCTGCGCTGTAGCGCATGCTCACACGACTGGGAGCAAGCAAGATGCCACACCATCGGTGCCGCAGGTGTACGCAGAACGCAAGGAAGAATTCATCCGCTCGACGGAGTTCCTGGTCGAAGTCCTGTATGATGACAGCACGGATGCCACGCACATCAAGGCGGCGCGCGATGCGGTCAACGGCGTCACGAACGCCATGCAAAAGCTGCTGGATGGAGCAGTGCAGCAGAGCAACGGCAGGGCTGCCGTGCCGGTCCTGGGCAAGCAAAAAGCTGCAACCGCCTCGAAGATTATCGGCGGCATCGCGGAGAACCTGAGCAGCCTGCCCTACGCCGGGCCCGTGTTTTCTGTCATTGCAACTTTCATGAGCTTCGCCGCCGACTACCTGGTCCTCGATGATGCGCGCTTTGACCTCTGCCTCGACGTTGTCGAGCTGTTTGAGCTTCTGCTGCCGCTGGCATACACGAAGAAGAAGCAGGAAGAGTTCCTGGACAACCACTCTGGGAAGGTGCACATTTACATGCTGAAAAGGGTGAGTTTGCTGTATCTTGTGACCCCCCCCCCCCCTGCACGTTCAGTGCACTGGGGCGAGATATTGGTGGCTCTCCCGGGTGGGACTGACAGACACGCGTCAGCCGGGTGCATCATAAGCCACAACCCACGTTGCCCCCCCCCCCCCTGAGCCACCACAGGCGGTCGCTCGTGCGCTCAACGTGATGAAGAAGGAGGACGCTGGCTGCTGGAGCTGGTTGATGGCTGCTGCGGCCAGCAAGGCGCTGCAGGGAGACGTGGACGCCGCAGCAGCAGTACTGAGCAAGGCGAGGCATGACTATTGGGAGATGGTCCAGGCCGACGGGCTGTCGCCTGCAATGAAGGCCGAGGTCGTGGCTTCGTATGAGCGGCAAGAGGAGGAGCGCATCATGCGGCCGCCACGAGTGGTGCTGCCGCCCAAGTCTAGCCCGGAGGCTGAGCCGGCGGCAGCGGCGGCGACAGCAGCGTCGGCGGCGTCGGCGGCGGCGGCGGGAGCGGTGGCGAGGCAACAGGCGATTGACAACAATGAGGTCAACAAGGTGGCGGCGGCGGCAGTGGCGGCGAGGGTGGAGGAGGCGGCAGCGGCGGCGGCAGTGGCGGCGTGGAAGAAGGAGCAGGCAGACAAGACGGCAAAGAGGGCGGCAGAGGAGAGGAAGATGGCAGCGGCGGCAGCTGCGGTGGCGGCGGCGGCGGAGGCGAGTGAGGCAGCACTGGCGGCAGTGGCGGCGGAAAAGAAGGCCCAGTCTGAGGCAAAGAGGAAGGCCAGGGAGGATGAGTATCTGGCGGCAGTGGCCATCAAGTGGAACAAGATTCACCAGGAGGAGAACGCTGCAATTGCGGCAGAGATGGAGAAAGAGAGGGACAGGTTGGCGGCAGCTGAGGCGGTGGCGGCAGGTCTGGCGCGGATGAAGGCGCTGGAGTACGACCGGTGGTGGCGGCAGAACGGTGGTGGGGGCATCACCATTGGTGGCAGCAGAACGCCGTTGCAGGAGGCCAAGGACAGGGAGTTTGAGCTGTACTGGGAGCTGTACTGGGAGAAGGACGAGCGCATGAAGCTGGAGAGGCAGTGGGAGAAGGAGAAGATGGCGGTGGCGCGGGCGGTTGCGGAAGGAGTGGCGCGTGCGCGAGCGATGGAGTATGCCCGGAATCAGAGGGCGGTGATGGCTGTGGCGATGGCCAACGGAAAGGAGAAGAAAGAGCGGGCGGTGGCTGCGGCAGCGGCGGCAGCATCACTCCGTGAGGAGAAGAAGAGGGAGAAGGTGGGTTTTCCTGTGGAATGCTGTGCGCTACCCCCCCCCCCCCCTCACCCTTGCCCCCCCGCCTGTTTGCCCAGTCTGATCCCAACCTTGCTCTGCACACCAATCAGGAGGCCGAGGAGCAGAAAGAGAGGGAGGGAGAGGAGGAGGCAGCGAGGGGGAGTGGTGGCGTGGCGTGGCGTGGCGTGGCGTGGCGTGGCGTGGCGTGGCGTGGCGTGGCGTGGCGTGGCGTGGCGTGGCGTGGCGTGGCGTGGCGTGGCGTGGCGTGGCGTGCTGTGCTGTGCTGTGCTGTGCTGTGCTGTGCTGTGCTGTGCTGTGCTGTGCTGTGCTGTGCTGTGCTGTGCTGTGCTGTGCTGTGCTGTGCTGTTCTGTGCTGTGCTGTGCTGTGCTGTGCTGTGCTGTGCTGTGCTGTGCTGTGCTGTGCTGTGCTGTGCTGTGCTGTGCTGTGCTGTGCTGTGCTGTGCTATGCTGTACTGCCCACTCTCCTCCAACACGGGCACCCAGCCAGGTCTCGACCTTGCTCATGCTCACCCTCATGCACAAACAGGTCGAGAAGGCCAAGGAGCAGCAGGAGGCGGAGGAGCAGGAGGCGGCAGCGAGGGTGGGTCGCTTTGTGGTGCGGTTTGTGTCATGCGCTGTGCTGCGCTGCGCCGTGCTGTGCCGTGCTGTGCCGTGCAGCGCCGCGCTGTGTCGCGCTGTGCTGTGCTGTGCTCTGCTCTGCTCTGCTCTGCTCTGCTCTGCTCTGCTCTGCTCTGCTCTGCTCTGCTCTGCTCTGCTGTGCCGCGCCCTGCTGCGCCCTGCTGCGCCCTGCCGCGCCCTGCCGCGCCCTGCCGCGCCCTGCCGCGCCCTGCCGTGCTGCGCTGCGCTGCGCTCTGCCGCGCCCTGCCGCACCCTGCAGCACCACGCCACACTGCGATGCAATGCGATGCACTGCGCTCTGCCGCGCCCTGCCGCGCCGCGCCGCACCGCGCTGCGTCGCGCTGCGCCACGCTGTGCTCTGCTGCGCTGCGCTGTGCTCTGCTGTGCTGTTCATGGGCAGCCAGCCATAACTTGCTCATGCTCGTCCTCATGCCCATGCACAAAAAGGTCGCGAGGGAGACCAAGGAGCAGCAGGACAGGGAGGAGCAGGAGGAGGCAGCAAGGGTGGGTGGTCGTGTTCAGCGCTGCGCTGTGCTGTGCTGTGCTGCCCACTTTCCTCCCGCCTGATCGGCCAGTCACATCCTGACCTTGCTCTCCTTCATGCACATGCAAATATAGGTCGAGAGCGAGGCCAAGAAGCGGGAGGACAAGGAGGAGAAGGAGGCGGCGAGGGTGGGTGGTGCTGTGCAGCGCTGTCTGTGCGCTGTCTGTGCGCTGTCTGGCGCTGCCTGACGCTGTCTGTGTGTTATTTGTGCGCTTCGCTGTCTGTGCTACCCAATCCCCTCCCGCATGGGCACCCAGCCAGGTCCAGACCTTGCTCATGCTCTTGCTTCCTCATGTGCATGCACATAGGTCAAGGCGGAAAAAGACATGGAGGAGAAGGCAGCAGCTGCAGCGGCACGGGACCACTGGTGGCTGTGCTGAGGCTCTGAGGACATGGACCAGGCGGTGGACCAGAAGACCAAGCAGAGGAAGCAGCAGTAGTACATGGCTGTAGGTGCAGTGGGCATGCCCACTGCAGTGGGTGCGCACCGAGTGCATGAACGTGTCCATATTTCACGAACGCGCACTCGAGTGCGTGGATTCAGCGTGGATTAAGAGGCCACCAGTTAATGAAATGTGTGTATGCTCAGGCGAGAGTCTGCAGAGGCCCTGTGAGCTGTACGATTCGTGTAGTGTGGCTTAAACCGCTCGCGCTCGCTACGCCTGCAACGGCCGCTCACCTGCCAGCACAGTACAGCTGTTCATGCCGCCTGTCATCACGCGTGCCGCCTGTCATCACGCGTGCCGCCGCCAGCTCTGCCAGCTCCATCGCGTCCCACCGCGCCGCCCTCACAGCCGGCCCTAGCCGACGGCCTCGACTTTGATTGGGCTCTGAAGCTGCTGCTCGACATGAGCAGGCACAACGAGTGTCGCGGAGCGCCAGCTCGTAAATCCCAGCAGAGGGCAGTGTGCTGCGTGGCAGAGTTGCACTCGCCCAGGATGAACAGGCACGGCGAGTGAGCAGCGCTGACGACTGGCAATGGTTGCTGAGGCCTGCTGCCTCGGCATGTGTGGGTCTCCCAAGTTTTTCGTGCTCGACATGAGCAGGCAGGACCAGTGGGGTGCCAGCGCTCGGTGGTCACTGAAGCCCAGCAGGCGTGCTGCTCCAAAGTAATAAATGCGACTGGCACCCCCCCAGCAGTGCCCGGCATTTCCCAGCAGCCTTTGGTTGTGAAGGTTGTACAGGTGTTACACGTATGCGCCTGGAGGACCCTGGGGCGTGATTAAGGCCTAGACTACACGTCTAGGGGGGCTCCACAAGGAGAGCCCGCAAGGCCACGCAGCGCGCCAGCCTACCAGGGAGTCAAAAGAAGAAGGTTGCCCCACCCCCCTGCCACTACACAAGCGCCAGCTAGCTAGGGATCAGGGAGGTTGTAGGGGTCTCGGTCTTGGTTTCGTACGAAACATGCGTGTTTACCCAGCAGCCTTTGTTCACATCACATTCTGCTCGTGCGTGCAGCTGGCTAGCGCTATAACGTGCACAGCCATGCACCGCTCTGTTAATCACTGCCTGCTACCCATAGCCCGGCCCCCCTCGCTCCTCGCTTGCAAGCCGACCAGTCAGCCGCCCCGCCACTTGCGCACGTGGTCGGGGTGGTGGAAGTCCTCGGTCAGCGTGATATACGCGTCTGTATACCGCTGCACTGCACCGCCCTTCCCCCCTGCCAGGCCACCCAATGGGGCGTCCTCGCACATCACCACCAGTGACTCATCGACGAGCGCTGGCAGCAGCGGCGGCGGACACCCGCTGGTGTCCTGCAACCGCAGTGAGGCTGTCGCTGCGCCCCGGCCGCGCCCCGGTAGGGGTTCTGATCCCTTGCGAGGGCCGCTCGCACCAGCGTGCGCGGCTGCGTGTGGCCTGCTTGGGTCCGTGCCAGTGCCCTCGCCAGTGTGCGGCATCAGGACGAACTGCATGAGGCGGCGGCGCTCCGACACGTCCTCGCCCTTGGTCCACACCCGTAGGAGGCGCGCCTGCAGGCATGCCATCAGAGTGCGAATCAGGGTCAGCATTTGTGGGGATGAGCGCGTGGGGCTTCAGGGTTTGCTCCAAGCAGGGGCACATTGTTTGCGCCTGGGGATGAGTGCGTGCCATGGGGCCTCAGAGTGTGTGCCAAGGCCCTCCACCGGAGCGGTCCACCGCGACGTGCACCCACCAGCCCACGCTCCATGATGCAGTGCACACCCACAAGTCATACCCTGTGATCATCAACCCACCATCTGCAGCCCGTGCACACGCGCCACGGCCCCAAACCGCACACGGACGACCAGGTGTAGCCCGTCCGCACACACACCCATGCAGACGCAGCTTGCACACACACCCAAGCACACACCCCACCTAGCAGAAGCAGCTTGTATGCACATCCATGCACACACCCACGCACCAGTCGCAGCCCATGCGCGCATGCCACGGCCTTGAACCGCTCTGCGCCCTCAGTCGGAAGCACGACGTACAGCGCCGAATGGCAGGGGCGCTCCACACCGGCAGGCTGCTCTCCAACCGCAGGCGAGGGTGCCGCTGCTGCTGGTGGTGCTGGTGGTGCTGGTGGTGGTGGTGGTGCTGCTGGGGAGCATGCGTCACTGCGTGTGGGCGCGTGCACAGCCGCCGGCACGCACAAGACACTGGACTGGTGCAGCAGCGCGGCCGCTGAGGCCGCAGCAGCAGAGCCAACAGCAGCAGCAGCAGGGGCAGCAGCAGCAGCAGCAGCAGCAGCAGCGGCAGCAGCGGGGGCACCAACAGCAGCATCAGCAGCATCAGCAGCAGAACCACCAGGAGCAATAGCAGCAGGGGCACCGGCAGCAGCGCCAGCCATGGGCACGTGCGGCCGCAGCAGCGCCGCCGCCGCCGCAGCAAGCTCCTTAAATGGGAGGGAGACGTCGGCATGGCGCGCGGCCGAGCGTGCCTTAGCGCCGTCTGGTGGCTTGGTAGAGTCGCTGCATGTGTGTGTGTGTGTGTTGTGTGAGTACGTGTCACATATGCACGCGGCCGCTCTAGCTTGAGTGCCATTGGGCGGCTTGGCTGTATCTTGACTTCAGATTGTTCACGTGTCATGTGCGCACGCCACTCTTGCTTGAGCGCCGTCGAGCAGCTTGGTTGAGTCTGTAGTACAGACTCTGCCCTACCAAAATACCAACGTCTGATCCGCGCCATGGAATGCGGTCATAACGCCTGAGACGGTCCGGGGTGCGCCTCAGGCGGTGATGAGCGCCTGAGGCAGTCGGGGTGGCACCTGAGGCGGTTTGGATAACGCCTGAGGCGACGCCTGAGGCAATCGTGGGTGCGCCTCAGGCGGCGCCTCAGGCGGTCGGAGCGCCTGAGGCGCCGCCTGATCCGCGCCATGGAATGGGACGCATGAGGCGCCGCCTCAGGCGTTGTGAATGTGGTAGGGCTGTACTTCAGGCACCGAGCTGGTGGGCGAAGACCCTATGCGGTATTCAGCCCGAAGTCCACACCCCTCACCACCACACCCCACACCACCACAAGTTAGTACGAAACCTTAACACCACCGCACGTTCAGTCTGAATCGCCACCACAGCCTGACACCGTCACACTGCACCCCACACCAGTGTTTCTGTTAGCCAACCCGCAAACCGACAAAGTGCACTTTCGGGTTGAGAGCGATTCGGGCTGGCGCGTCGGATTGAGATTGCGCGAATTTCGACCCGAAAAAGTGTGCAAAATCGAGATTTCACACTTTTCCGCCTGACTTCGCCTCCGTCGGGTTGAGATTGGCGAAGTGAGCGTGAGGTCCGGGTTGAGCCATCATTTTCCAAGATAACTAACGGAACCACTGCCCCACACCATCCACACCCACCATGCACACCCACCATCCACACCCACCATGCACCCCACACCCACCTGAAGTATGGGGGGTTTGTGATGATCACGTCGTAGAAGGGGTCGTCAATCGCTCCGCACCACGCGTGGCTGCGCTGCGTGCTGGCGCTGGGCTGGGGATCGTTGCTGGACTGTGTGGCCATACTGGTATGGTGGCCTGGGCTGCTTCTGGCGGCGCCGCTGCTGTCGACATCACCACTGCTGCTGCTGCTGCTGCTGCCGATGCCATCTCCGCTGCTGCCGCTGCTGCTGCATCCCGTCCCCAGGTGAAGACCATCACTGAGCTGTGTGCCGGCATCGGTGCCGCCTTCTCCGCTGCTGCTGCTGCTGCCGCCAAAGCTATCTCCACTGCTGCTGCTTGTGCTACATCCTGCCCCCGGCGGCACAAGCGCACACGGCGGCAGCTGCGCGGCACCTTCCAAACCTGCTGCCCCGTGTAAACCATCCGCGCCGTCGCCACACCCTGCACCTTCCCTACACCCGCTCTGTGCCGCCCCGGTGCACAGCTCAGCGAGCTGTTGCACGCTCAGGTGCAGTACGCGGATGCGGTCACTCCATGGCGACGCGTCTGCATTGGCGCGAGCGACCTGGAAGGTTTGGGGTTGAGAGGTTCGCAGTTAGCATTTAGCAGTTTTGGGGTTGAGTGGTTTGCTGTTTACAGTTTGTAGTTTGCAGCCTCGGGGCGTGCGATTGTGGGAGAGGAGCTGCCTCGTGAGGCAGGCTACCAATTGGGGCTGAGCGGGTGGGGAGTTTGAGGGGAGCGGGGTTGCGGTGCACGCGCTCCTGCGGCCGTATTGGCGCGAGCAAGCTGCGTGTGCATGCGTGTGCACCCGCACGCGTGCGTGATTCATCGTGCCCAAGCAATCCCTGGAGATTCAGCCCCCCCCGCATGCTGAGCACACCGAGCACGACGTGCCGTCCACGTCGAGCGCGTCCACCGTGCATGCCGCGCTGCCCCCTCCAGCCGTGCGCTGCGCGGCCATCAGAGCAAGCACGCCCGAGCCGGTGCCGAGGTCGAGCACACGGATGGGCCGCTGCTGCCGCTGCTGCTGCTGCCGCTGCTGCTGCTGCTGCTGCTGCCTCAGGCCGTTTGTGCACGCATGGTGCTGCATGGGCGCCTCGACCATGGCGGCGGTGTGTTCCCCCAGCGCCGCCCACGCGCCCAGCAGCATCGCGTCAGTGCCGACCTTCTGGCTGACCCCCTCCTGCTCCAGCACGAAGTGACGGAAGCGGAAGGCGCCCGCGTGCGTGCGAGGGGCGGCGCGCATCATCCCAGCTGCATGTTGCACCATGCGTCCCATGCGTCCGCCGGCGCTGCCGCCGAGCCGCCGGGGATCAGTGTAGCGCCTGTAGCTGACACCATGCTGCATCTTTAATCTGCATGTAGACAAGCAGAGTGACAGGTCGAAGCTCTTGCAAATCAATCGGTTTTTGTTCCCTCACCCTTTTTGTGTGACCAAAACGGTTTTCTCCGCCAAGTGGAATGCCACAATACAGCGAGATGCCTATTGGAGAGTGTAGAGTCGAGGACTCGTGACCCTGGTAGCGGAGGGGGGGCCCAGAAAGGCGCGACCTACGCGTGTAGGCAAGGCAAAAAATGTCGCAACAGGCGGAGGAGTACGCGCACGACGTCGTGCTCATCGCGCCCAACGGCAAGGAGCAGCCCGCGGAGCTGCGAGTGACGACGCAGGGCGTGAAGCTGGCCACCAGCGGAGGGGTGCGAGGCCGGCCCATGACCACGCGCCCCCACCTCATCTCCTGTGCTCCTCAACCCCCAGCATCGCACGCACCTCACTGAGCGAGCGTATTTCACAGCGTCACGTCAGCGTTCAAGCATATGCGCCACTGGGAGCAACAAAGTTGACCCATGCATGCGCCATGCAAGCATGCATGCAGCGCTCACTCCAAACCTGCCCTGCCCTGCCCCCCCCCCCCTCCCATCACCACCACCACTCCACACACCCCACGCACGCGGAAGGAGGTCAACTCCTTCCCGTTTGAGGTCATAAAGAAGTGGCTGCCGAGCCACAGACGCTCAAAGGCGCCGGGGTCGCCTGGCTCCCTCGACCTGCAAATCAAGGTGGGCGTTCACGAGTGCGCACGTGCTGTCTCTCTCTCTCTCTCTCTCTCTCTCATTCTCTCTCTCTCACACACAGACACACTCACACTCTCGCGCGTGCCCTCACACACACACACACACACACACACGCACGCACGCACGCACGCACGCACCCCACGCACACACACACACACATGCACACATGCAAACACATGCCACAAGGCATCACATAAAATGGCCCGTACGGATTTCAACGACCCCCCCCCCCTTGCAGACCGACCGCGGGGAACGAGACCTGCGCATGCGGTGCGCTGATGAGGCAGAGGTGCAGGCGATTATCGAGGAGCTGAACGACACGGTGCAGGTGCGTGCGTGTGCGTGTGTGTGTGCGTGCATGTGCACGTGTGTGTGTGTGTGGGGGGGGGGGGGGGGGACATTCAGGGACATTGCTCCTGCCCAACCGCCACGCCCACCTAGAGGGTCCCCCCCTGCCACCAGCACCTGCGGGCAACCTAGCCTCACCCGCCCCTGCAAGGGCGTGCACTGGCAGGACCGACGCACAGTGCACCCTGGCACTTGTCCCCCACGGTGCGCATGTGAACCCCGACTATGTGTGTGTGTGTGTGTGTGTGTGTGTCTGTGTGTGCTTCGCATGTGAGCAGAGGTGCAGGCGCTCACACACCATTGTCAATGATTGGTTGTTGCACACAGCCAGGTTGTTGCAGGTTGTTGCACACACCCACGCGTGCACACAGCCAGGTTATTGCAGGTTGTTGCAGGTTTTTGCACACAGCCAGGTTTTTGCAGGTTGTTGCACACACCCACGCGTGCACACAGCCAGGTTGTTGCAGGTTGTTGCGCACAGCCGGGTTGTTGCAGGTTGTTGCACACACACACGTGTGCACACAGCCAGGTTGTTGCAGGTTGTTGCGCACAGCCGGGTTGTTGCAGGTTGTTGCACACACACACGTGTGCACACAGCCAGGTTGTTGCAGGTTGTTGCGCACAGCCGGGTTGTTGCAGGTTGTTGCACACACACACGTGTGCACACAGCCAGGTTGTTGCAGGTTGTTGAACACACCCACGCGTGCATGCAGCCAGGTTGTTGCAGGTTGTTGCAGGTTGTTGCACACAGTCAGGTTGTTGGAGGTTGTTGCAGGTTGTTGCACACAGCCAGGTTGTTGCAGGTTGTTGCACACACCCACGCGTGCATACAGCCAGGTTGTTGCAGGTTGTTGCACACACCCACGCATGCACACAGCCAGGTTGTTGCAGGTTGTTGCACACAGCCAGGTTGTGGCAGATTGTTGCGGCTTGTTGCACACACCCACGCGAGCGCTCCCTTCTCTCTCTCTCTCTCTCTCTCTCTCTCTCTCTCTCTCTCACACACACACACACACACTCCGCACACAGGATGTCATGGCATCAGTCGATGCCCCCCTACTGCTGCCGCCGCCGCCGCCGCAGCAGCAGCAGCAGCACCAGCCCCCGACACGCTCCCCTGCCGGGCCCAACGCGCCTGGTGAGGTTACAGGTTGCACGTACACTCGCACAGCTCTAGTGGCCTTGCGGGCTCTCTTAGTGGAGCTCCCCTAGACGCGTAGTCTAGGCCTTCACTCACGCCCCGGGATCCTCCGGGCGCGTACGTGTAAAACCTGTAAAACCCGCACAGCTCCAGGATGCCTAGGCATTTATCAAGGCCTTGAGTCGAAGTCTAGCTTTGTTGTTGTGTGTGTGTGTACGTGCGTGTGTGTGTGTGTGCGTGTCACCAGCACCACCACCAGGAGTAAGCCCCCCCCCCCTCCCACCAAATTCCGCACCAACACCCGAGTCTTTAACCATTGCTCCCCATGCGCTGCTGTATCGCAGCGCGCACGATGGTCATCCCGGTGCACATCGTGTGTGCGCGGCACCCGCGTCAGCGGTGACACTATCACAAGCACCAGTTGCACCCTCCTTCCCACCAAATCCTCCGCCAAAGCCTGAATCCTGAACCGTCGCTCACTCGCCCTTGGACCGCAGCACACGCAACGGCCATCCCGGTGCACATCGTGTGTGTGCGGCACCCGCGCCAACAGTGACACCAGCAGCACCACCAGTAGCACACCCCTTCCACAAATCCTCCTCCAAAACCCTAATCCTGAACTGTTGCTCACTCGCTCGCCCTTCGAATCGCAGCGCAAATGACTGTCATTCCGGTGCACATCGTGGGCGCGGTCCCCGCGCCAGTGCCCGTGCCAGCAGCATTCAACACCACCGCACAGCAGCAGCAGTACCAGCAGCAGCAGTACCAGCAACAGGAGCAGCAGCAGCAGTACCAGCAGTACCAGCAGCAGCAGCAGCAGCAACAGCAGCAGTACCAGCAGCAGGTGTGGGCGTTGCAGCAGCAGCTGCGTGCGTCTGCGGTGCAAGGTCAGTCTCTGCCTCCGTCTGCGGTGCAAGGTCTAGCTAGTAGGAGGGGCTTGTGGTGGCTAGTAGGGTTGACCCGACCCATGTGTACGTATACATATTTCCAGATGTATACGGGTCGGGCCAACCCTAGTGGCTAGTAGCGCTGCTTGCTTGACACTCATAACTGACTGTGGCTGGCATGACCCCTGGCTGCTGCCTCAGCGTTGACCGTTGACATTCAAATACAGGCAATTTTCAAGGTCTTGACAAGCTGTATCTGATGCCGTGCCCCCCCCCCGCCTCCTTTCTGATTGGCCAGAAGGGTCTTGAGCATTCTGAACAGGACTGCTCTCAGAGTCATGATGGAGCTTTGGAACCGTATGTGTGCCCGGAGCAAAAAGCTGAACTCCGCCAACCATTCTTGCGCACACACAGCGGCTGCTGCTCCCGCCATCGCACCCCCGCTGCACCCCCGCTACCGGCCAGACCACGCGTGCTCGGATCTTGTATACCAGAGAGACCCACAATTAACCAGACCGCCATTGTGGGCTTCGGGCCTGTACCCCCCCCCTCCCCCCCTGTATGCCCACTGACCGTGGCTGCTGCGGCTCCCGCCACCGCACCTCCACTGCACCCCCGCTACCGGCCAGACAAAGCGTCTCGGATCTTGTATACCAGAGAGACCCACCAATCAACCAGACCACCATTGAAGGCTTCGGGCCTGTGCCCCCCGCCCCCCCCCTTAAAAACCCCAAGGCCCCCCACAATGCTGCGCACACACAGCTCCTGCTGCTCCTGCCGCTACCAACCGTGCCGACGCTGCCCCTAGCTAGGAAGGACCCCACATGTGACTATGCGCCGTCACGTCGAAACCCTCAATTATGCGCACCCACAGCTCCTGCTGCTCCTGCCGCTGCCATCCGCCGATGCTGTTCCTAGCTTGTGAGCCCCACGCGTATCAAAAACCTCAAGCCCCCCCCCTCCTTCCTTCCGCACACCCACAGCTGCAACTGCTCCTGCCGCTGCCACCCATGCCGACGCTGCCACCCGCACCGATGCTGCCCCTTGCTAGGAAGAGTCCCCCACACACGCGACTCCACAACCGCAACCTCAAAACCCTCAATTTTGCGCACCCACAGCTTCTGCTGCGTCTGCCAGCCGGGCCGATGCTGCTCCTAACTTGTGAGCCCCACATGTGTCAAAACCCCCAGGTCCCCCCCCTCCTCCTTCCTTCCGCACACACACAGGTGCACCTGCTCCTGCCGCTGCTAGCCGCGCCGATGCTTCCGGCCGCGCTGATGCTGTTCCCATGCCCATTATAATTAGCCCCACACGCAACACGTAGAGGCCGTGTCAGAACCCCGAGCCCCCCCCCAATGCAGCGCACCCGCAGCTCCTGCTGCTCCTGCATGCCAGCCGATGCTGCTCCTAGCTTGTGATCCTCAAACGTGTGAAAACCCTCAAGTCCCCCCCCCCCTCATTCCGCACACCCGCAGCTGCACCTGCTCCTTCCGCTGCCACCCGCACCGATGCTTCCCCTAGCTAGGAAGAGCCCCACACGTGACTTCACGCCGTGATTTCAAAGCCCTCAATAACGTGCAACCGCAGCTCCTGCTGCTCCTGCCAGCCAGGCCGATGCTGCTCCTAGCTTATAAGAGCACACACACACACACACACACACACACACGTGACTCTTACACGCCGCGACCTCAAAACCCTCAATTATCTGCACCCACAGCTCCTGCTGCTCCTGCCGCTACAAGCCGCGCCGATGCTGCCGGCTTTGACAGCGCGAATGATGAGTACCATGATGGCGGACGTGGCGGCGGCGCGTCGCCTCGGTGGCACGACAATGGGGAGGCTGCGGAGCTGCTGGAGCAGAACGAGTGAGTGTTGAAACGTGCCTTGTGTGTCTCGCGCATGGGTGGCACGAGTGGGTGTGTCACGCATGACGAACAGTGGCGGCGGGCGCGAGGCGTTGCCTCGGTGGCGCGATGAGGGGGAGGCAACGGAGCTGCTTGAGCAGGATGAGTGAGTCACGGATCGTGTGTGTGACGCATTACGGGTGGTTGTTAGGGTAGCGACGAGTGGTGGCAGTGGCGGTGGCAATAAGTCGCTTCGGTGGCGCGACGACGGGGAGGCGGCGGAGTTGCTTGAGCAGAACGACCGAGTGTCGCAGCGAAATTGATAGAAAGACAGACAGCGAGGGAGAGAGGGGGAGGGACAGAGAGCGCAGGGAGACGACGTGGTGGTTGCCCCTTCCCCCCCGATGATGGAAGTTGTTTCACAATCCATTGCCGGCGGTCACATGTTCGGTTCCAAAGCGCCAGCGGGACTTAAGAGAGCAGGCATAAGGCCCACCAAAAAGCTACAAACGTAGCCCACGGCATCGCCAACCACGTAGTGGCGGGCACCAAGGAAGCAGCACCACAGTGCAGGCTCCACACCCAAGCCCATCTGTTGCCAGGGTGGGGGCCCGAGGCTCCTTGAACACATCATTGAATTGCCTCTCTGCCGAGCTCTCTCAGCCCCCGCCGTTCATCACCACTGCCATCTGGAACCCAACAAACTCCCCCTTTCTCTCCCCTCCCCCGCAGGTTCCTCGAGGATTTGGTAAAGCGCCTTGCTGCCGAGCTCTCGCGGCTGCAGTCCGACTCGCTGGGCTTCGACTCGCAAGGAGACCCTGCAGCGCTCGCGGCAGCCCTCGGCCCTGGGCAGGTGAGCACACTCATACAACGGATCACACTTCACGACGGCAGATTGTTGCCACGCGTCAAGCGGGCCCATCGCCCTGCTAGAGCAGTCCAGCTCGCTGGGCTTCGTTCGACCGGGGGGGGGGGGGACCCTGCCGAGCACGCAGCAGCACTTACTGGAATTGGGCAGGTGGGTGGGCCTGATTAGACCACTGATGTCGACAGCGGTGGTGGCGGTGGTGGTGGTGGATTTCGCATTCCGTCCGAGGCCTGGCGGCTGCAGTCAGACTCGCTGGGCTTCGACCTGAAGACTCAGCAGTGCTCGATCGCAGCACTCGGCACTGGGCAGGTATTAGCCTAGAACCTCGGATGGCATGCACAGATGACCAGTCACCTGCGCTGAGGATCTGCTCGCATGATCTTAGCTGACGCTTTCCCGGTTTCGACCCACACTGCCCCTCACGCTCTTCCCTTATACCCCCGCAGGGAGGTGAC
>VFSX01000443.1:0-75000 GCA_016618255.1 Chlamydomonas sp. UWO 241 | reverse complement strand
GATCCCAACCTAGGTCCTTCACTAATCCCTTGCAGGAACTGAGCGCGAGCCAGGACGAAGAGCGGTCAGCATCCGTCGTCATGCGGCGCATACGCACCCCCCACCCGATAGTGAAAGCCAACAACTAGTAAATCGCCCCCAACCTCCAGATCCCAACCTAGCTCCTCCACTAATTCCCTGCAGGAGCTGAGCGCAAGCCTGGACGATGAGCGATCAGCGTCGGTCGTCACGCGGCGAGCGCTGGAGGAGCTGCGCACGCAGGCTTCTGAGCAGGTGTATGTGTGTGTGCGTGGGGGGGATTTGGACGCATTTATGACCTGAAAGAGTTTGGAGGTTGGGCAGGTTGAGTGTGTTCAGGCAGCATGGGAGGGGGGGGGGGCGTAGCGCAAACAAAAGAGAGAGGGGCTGAGCGGGCGTGGTACAGCGCTCACGCACCTGCCTGTGTGATGCGCCCCGAATTTGAAAGGGAGAGGGAGAAAGAGAGAGAGGCAGAGACATCGATAGAGGCAGAGTGAGAGAGACAGAGACACAGAGGCAAAGTGAGAGAGGCAGAGACAGAGACAGAGACAGAGACAGAGACAGAGACAGAGACAGAGACAGAGACAGAGACAGAGACAGAGACAGAGACAGAGACAGAGACAGAGAGAGAGACAGACAGAGGCAGAGAGAGAGACAGACAGAGGCAGAGACAGAGAGAGAGAGAGAAAGAGAGGGACAGAGACACAGACGCAGAGAGAGGGAGCTGACACCTGCCTGCCTGTGTGGTGAATGCATTGTTCGCTCCGGTTTCGCACAGGCGGACGAGCAGGTGTGTGTGGTGGGGGTGCAGGGAGAGAGAGCGTGATCTCGATCACATAACGCATGCCTGCGTGGTGCGTGCTATTGTCAGTTTCCCCTGACTCTCAGCACCTGCTGAACACCGGCATGGTGCGTTCTGTTTTTTGCAGGCGGACGAGCTCGCTGCGCTGCGCCAACGGTCGAAGGCTGCTCTGGAGGGGCAGGCTGCACTCACGGTGAGAGACAGTGATGTCTGTAGCACCCTCGCAGCGGCAAAAGGGGGAATTCGAGGGGAAACTGCGGGGGCGAACCGTTGCCGTCGAAAGCTCAAACACGAACTCCAGGAATTTCGATCAGAAAATGTGAAAATTGACAAATTTCCACACTTACCACAAACAAAAAATGTCTCATTGCTGGGGCAAACGGGGAAATTCGGCATATCCCTCCAATGTTGCGGGGGCAAACGCAACATTATCTGTTTCCTTAAGGACACCACTGGTGAGAGACCCCTGCCGCGTCTGGCCGTAGAGGTCAAGGTAGTCCCACCCTGACGCGTGCATCCCTGAGCTGTGATAAGCCCCGTTCCCTTGGAATCCCTGCTTGTTCCCTGAAACCCCTGAAACCCCTGCTCCCTTGACCCCCGATCCCCTGAAATTCCTGCGTGCCCTCTTGGACCTCTGGTCCCCTGATGGAACCCCTGATTCATACAATCTGGAACCCTTGCTCCCCCAAACCTGGAACCGTTGAACCCTAAACAAAGGTCGCGCTCCGCAAAAGGCGCGGGTCGGTTTTGTGCGAGACGCATTCGTCGCGCGAGAGGCTGACCAGCTTGTGCCCCCCCCCCCTCCCGCTTCCCCTCACGCATACACCCTCCTCCGTCAACCCCGTTTTAAAAGGTGGAGCTCAACGCGCTCCGCGAGCGGCACGAGTCGGTGTCGGGCGAGGCTCGTTTGTCGCGCGAGGAGGCAGACCAGCTAGTGCCCCCCCCCCCTCCCGCTTCCCCTCACGCATACACCCTCCTCCGTCAACCCCGTTTTAAAAGGTGGAGCTCAACGCGCTTCGCGAGCGGCACGAGTCGGTGTCGGGCGAGGCACGTTTGTCGCGCGAGGAGGCAGACCAGCTAGTGCCCCCCCCCCCCGCCTCCCGCTTCCCCTCACGCATACACCCTCCTCCATCAACCCCGTTTTAGAAGGTGGAGCTCAACGCGCTGCGTGAGCGGCACGAGTCGGTGTCGGGCGAGGCACGTTTGTCGCGCGAGGAGGCAGACCAGCTTGTGCCCCCCCCCCCGCCTCCCGCTTCCCCTCACGCATACACCCTCCTCCGTCAACAAGTAACAAGTAACACGGGGTTTCCAGCTAAGCAGGCTACTCTTCTACTAGAGACACCCGCCGATACTCCTGCACACTGAAGTACTAGAGTACCGCCGGCTCCCGGCCGATAGACTACCGCTCCCGCCGGCTAGACTACCCCAAACGGCGGTCTCTGATAGACATGTCTGGCAAGGAGCATATAGGAGAGGACCTTCCTCAACGTCACAGTAGTGGCCTTGTGGCCAGTCAAGCCGGCAGAGCCGACTGGCGCTGACTGGAACGGTCCCTGCCTGGCAGTGCATGGCTGTCCAGCTCTCGTTTGCATGGGGCTCAGCCGGCGCCCCATGCCTCATGCATGGCCAGGTCCCACCCTCCAGGAGGGCATGGACGACAGAGTTGTCATGGAGGCTGCCTGAAGACCTTCCAACGCCAGTCACCGGCAGACGAGCGACCCCGAGGATGAGCGCGGTGACGAACGCTGCGATTGGTGAAGCGGATTTACTCTGTGTTGCCTCGGCGGTCGCCACCGCTGAAGCCGTGATGGTAGCCCGCCTCCACGGGCAGCCATCTTGACCAATGTCCAGCATGCATTGACGGGCGCCAGCTCCTCCGCTCGTCGATCAACTCGTCGAGATCGGTGCCGCATGGCGTCCTGCATGGGGGGAGGATAAGGGCCGTCTCCCAGCACGGGCCGTGGCAGCGCCGCGGCTACTCGCCAAGCCATGGCAACGCCGGGCAAGCCGCTCCTAAAGTGTTCCACTGAGGGGCAGTCTAGCAGGAGCCGGGCCAGTCGTATTTTACCCCGCTCGTCAGCGGCACGGAGATCCTCGTCACCAGCAGCGCCGCATTGCTGGGTCCAGGGCTCGGCGACGAGAACGCGCCTCCGTTAATCGAGCCCCTCCTCCGTCAACCCCGTTTTAAAAGGTGGAGCTCAACGCGCTGCGTGAGCGGCACGAGTCGGTGTCGGGCGAGGCTCGTTTGTCGCGCGAGGAGGCAGACCATCTAGTGCCCCCCCCCCCCTCCCGCTTCCCCTCACGCATACACCCTCCTCCGTCAACCCCGTTTTAAAAGGTGGAGCTCAACGCGCTGCGTGAGCGGCACGAGTCGGTGTCGGGCGAGGCACGTTCGTCGCGCGAGGAGGCTGATCAGCTGCGGCGGACTCCCCCCCCCCACACCACACACATATACACACACTACCCTTGTCCTATGCACCCGGAAAACAGGTGGAGCTCAATGCGCTTCGCGAGCGCCACGAGTCCGTTTCGGGCGAGGCACGTTCGTCGCGCGAGGAGGCTGACCAGCTGCGTCGGACGCTCGCGCTGCGCGAGGCCCGCCTGGCAGAGTACCAGGCCAATGACACTCAGGCAGGGCACCACTTGGCATGATTGGGTGGGGGGGCACGGGGAGGGGGGGGGGATTTGTGTAGTTGTGGGCGTGGAGGTATATGAGGCAGAGCTTCACAGGATGCTGATGCTGCGCGAGGCTTGATTGGCAGAGTACCAGGCCAACGACACACAGGCAGGTTGAATAAGCCCCCCACCCCCCTGCATACTGCATGTAGGCCACCTATCTACGAGCTGTGTCTTGTACAATGACGACAACAACAGCAACAACAATGACAGCAACAACAACAACAACAACAACAACAACAACAACAACAACAACAACAACAACAACAACAACAACAACAACAACAACAACAACAACAACAACAACAACAACAACAACAACAACAACAGCAACAACAACAACAACAACAACAACAACAACAACAGCAGCAAGAACAACAGCAGCAGCAACAACAACAACATCGACATCGACATCGACAACAATCACAACAAAAACTAAAACGAACAGGAAAACGAAAATCAAACAGCACAACAACAACTTGCACAGGTCTACTCCCAGATAAAGGAAGCCATGGAGGAGGCGGAGACAGCGCGGCTGGCGCGAGATGCCTCGCTCTCAACACAGCGCGAGGTGATTGTGTGTTTGTGTGCGTGTGTGTGTGTGTGTGTGTGCGGGGTGGTAGGGGGGAGGTGTGGGAGGTTGTGGGAGGAAGGGGTGTGTGTGGGGGGGAAGGGCGGCTGGCGCAAGGCGCCTCGCCCTCAACACATCGAGAGGTGATTGTGTGTGTGTGTGGAGAGGGTGTGGAGAGTGTGGGAGAACGGGCGGCTGGTGCAACACGCCGTGCTGACCCAGCGAGGTGTGTGTGTGTGTGTGTGTGTAGGGGGGAGGGGGGGGGAGGGCAAGTTTTTGGGGAGGAATGTGTGTGTGTGGGGGGGGGAGGGGGCGGCGGCTGGCGCAAGACGCCTCGCTCTCAACACATTGAGAGGTGATTGTGTGTGTGTGTGTGCGGGGAGTGTGTGGAGAGTGTGGGAGAACGGGCGGTAGGCGCAACGCGCAACACGCAACGCAGTGATGTGTGTGTGTGTGTGTGTGTGTGTGTGGCGCCTTGCTGGCGACGCAGTGAGGTGTGTGTGTGTGTGTGTGTGTGTGTGTGTGTGTGTGTGTGGTGCGGGTGTGCAGGGGGGGGCGGGAAGAAGGTGTGTGTGTGGGGGGGGAGGGGGGGCAGCTGGACGCCTCGCTCCCAACACATCGCGAGGTGAGACCTCAGCTGTCTTGCTCAAGTTGAATACGCCACCAGCGGCGCCCAATGGACAGCGACATCAATCGCCATTACGTCGAGGTTCTTCCTTCCCGGCAGCTCCACCCTCTGCTGAATAAGGTCCCCCCCCTCCCCCCTGCGCTGCCACAACCCCCTCCCTTCTCCAACCCAACTCCGTCTCCAACCCCTTCTCTTCCTTTTATCACACCAGACGGGCGTCACGATCAGGAGGGATGAGCCAGGGAGGGGGAGGACGAATGCGTGATGGCGCTGTGGCAACCCCAGGTGGCCAGCCTCTCACTCTTTCAACCATTGTTGTAAGGCCCAAACCTGAACCCTGTGGTCTGAACAAACAAGCACTTCATTTTCTGTATTTTTCTCTGTCACTGGCTCTCATTCCCTTTTCCTCTCCCTCCCTCCCTCCCTCCTCCCTCCCTCCCCCCTCCCCCTCCCTCCCTCCCTCCCCTCCCCCCCTCCCTCCCTCCCTCCCTCCCTCCCTCCTCCTCTCCTTCTTCCTCTCTCTCTCTCTCTCTCTCCCTCGAGCTCCCTCCCTCTCTCTCCCTCTCTCTCCCTCCCTCTCCCTCCCTCTCCCTTCCTCTACCTCCCTCTACCTCCCTCTCCCTCCCTCTCCCGCTCCCTCCTCTTCCTCTCTCCCTCCCTCTCCCTCCTCTCCTCCTCTCCCTCCCTCTCCCTCTCTCCCTCTCCCTCTCCCTCTCCTCTCCTCTCCCTCTCCCTCTCTCCCTCTCCCTCTCTCCTCTCCCTCTCCCTCTCCCTCTCCCTCTCTCTCCCTTTCTCCCCCTCCCTCTCTCTCCCTTTCTCCCCCTCCCTCTCCCTCTCTCTCCCTCTCCCGCCCCCTTTCCCTCTCTCACTCCCTCTGTCTCACACAGGCCGCATCTGAGATTGCCCTTCTCAAAGAGCGGCTCGAAAACGTGCGACGCGTGGCAAAGGAGGCTGCATACTCAGAGTTGCAGGTGCGTGTGCATAACATAAGCATGCCTGTACCCTTCTGAGGAGAGCAGTAACAGTAACAGTAACACGGGGTTTCCAGCTAAGCAGGCTACTCTTCTACTAGAGACACCCGCCGATACTCCAGCACACTTAAGTACTAGAGTACCGCCGGCTCCCGGCCGATAGACTACCGCTCCCGCCGGCTAGACTACCCCAAACAGCGGTCTCTGAGAGACATGTCTGGCAAGGAGCATATAGGAGAGGACCTTCCTCAGGTCACAGTAGTGGCCTTGTGGCCAGTCAAGCCGGCAGAGCCGACTGGCGCTGACTGGAACGGTCCCCGCCTGGCAGTGCATGGCTGTCCAGCTCTCGTTTGCATGGGGCTCAGCCGGCGCCCCATGCCTCATGCATGGCCAGGTCCCACCCTCCAGGGGTGCATGGACGACAGAGTTGTCATGGAGGCTGCCTGAAGACCTTCCAACGCCAGTCACCGGCAGACAAGCGCCCCCGAGGATGAGCGCGGTGACGAACGCTGCGATTGGTGAAGCGGATTTACTCTGTGTTGCCTCGGCGGTCGCCACCGCTGAAGCCGTGATGGTAGCCCGCCTCCACGGGCAGCCATCTTGACCAATGTCCAGCATGCATTGACGGGCGCCAGCTCCTCCGCTCGTCGATCAACTCGTCGAGATCGGTGCCGCATGGCGTCCTGCATGGGGGGAGGAAAAGGGCCGTCTCCCAGCACGGGCCGTGGCAGCGCCGCGGCTACTCGCCAAGCCATAGCAGCGCCGGGCAAGCCGCTCCTGAAGTGTTCCACCGAGGGCAGTCTAGCAGGAGCCGGGCCAGTCGTATTTTACCCCGCTCGTCAGCGGCACGGAGATCCTCGTCACCAGCAGCGCCGCATTGCTGGGTCCAGGGCTCGGCGACGAGAACGCGCCTCTGTTAATCGAGCCCCTCTGAGGAGAGCATCCCTGGGAAATCCCGGCCCTTGACCCACAACCTCGCGCGTGCATGGGTGTGGGTGTGGGTGTGGGTGCATGGTGCCACAGGGATCGCTGCATGAGGAGGACGCCGCACTTCAGACGCCATCAGCATGACCTGCCCTCCACTCCCAAACACACAAAAACAACCAAAGCAAACCCCAACTGCATGGCCCTGTGTACCCTAGGGCTAGCGACGCACACACACTCCAACGCACAAAAAGCCAAAAAAAAACACAGGGCTCGTTGCACGAAAAGGACGCCGCGCTGCGGACGGCGTCCAACGACCTGGAAACTGCGGAAAAGCAGAACGTGCAGCTTAAGGCCGCGAACGAGCGCCTCGCGCGAGACGTGCGGCAGCTCGGCGTGGAGCTCGCTGGGATTCGCTCCGACATCGGGGGGGGAGGGGCGTCGCGCGCGGCGCTGATGTCGCTTGGAGCTATGGAGAAGATACAGGTGACGTCCCGGAACTAATCGTGACCAACGGTCGACCAGGGATCTTTGGCGTCGTCGTGTGAGGTCTTGGGGGTTTGCTCCGATCGGAGGGGGGGAGGTGCTGATGTCGCTCGGAGCCATGGAGAAGATACAGGTGGGTTCTCTCTCTCTCTCTTTGGCCCCTTCTCTCTCTCTCTCTCTCTCTCTTCCCCTTTCTCTGTTGGTCCTCTCTCTCTCTCTTGGGCCTGTCTTTGGGGCCTCTCTCCCGTGTCGAAGAGAGGTCCTAAGAGAGAGAGGTGAGCTCGCTCGCAGCCCCTCCCGTAGACAACACTGTTTGGGGCTTGGGCGGGGAGGGGCAAGGGCGGGGGGTTGCGGACCTTTGAGGGGCAGGGGATCTTGGAGGGGGAGGGGCATTGCGCGCGATGCTGATGTCACTCGGAGCAATAGAAAAGATCCAGGTAGGATGTCCCTCTCGTAAACAGGCCTCCCCCCCCCCCCCCCCGATCCCAAGACCTTCGGCACACGCGTGATGATGCCCTGTCATGCCTGGACACCCTTGGCCCACAGACCCTTGGCCCACAACCCAAGCTTGAACAAGCCTTATGCATGCTCCTCTCCCCCCCTCTGCATGCAAACGCAGGAGCTCGAACGCACGCGTGACGATGCTCACGCGTGCGCACTCTTGGCTGCAAACCCAACCACAAACTTCATGCATGTCCCCCCCCCTACACACGCAGGAGCTCGAGCGCACGCGTGACGATGCGCTCTCGCGCCTTGACTCTGCAGAGCGCAAGCTGGAGCGCAGCACGCGCGACACACTGCTAACGCGGCAGGTGGGGCTTGTTTTTTTCAGCGGTTTTCAGACGGGCTTATAAAACATGTTCTCCAAAACCAAATGCGAATCCAAGGGGGATCTTGGCGGTGCTGCTTGTGTGGATGGCGCAGAGCGCAAGCTGGAGCGCAGCACGCGCGACACGCTACTAACGCGGCAGGTGGGGCTTTGTGGTAAATGACGTTTGTTAACTGGGCTTCCAACACATGTTTTCCTCGTCCGAAGGCAAATCTAAGGGGGGGATCTCGGTTTTGTGCGGCTTGGGGATCTTGGCGGTGCTACTTATGAGGACAGCGCGAAGCGCAAGCTGGAACGCAGCACGCGCGGCACGCCACTCATGCGGCAGGTGGGTAAGAGCACCAGCGCATCAACCTTGTAGAGTTTTGTGTATTTTGTTGATGGTAAAGGAGTTAGCAATTGTGAGTGATGCACCTAGCAGGCAGCGTGGTCGACTTTGCTCGGCATATAGCGCCCGGCCAACAGGTGGTTGGCTACTGGTGTGGGGGGGGGCTTGTGGGTCAGGGCTAGAGGTTAATAAGCAAACACAGGTATTTGGTTTGTATCCTTCTCAACTAACAGTTTATGTCAGCCTCGACCAACACGGTATCAGAGCACCATCACACTGTATCAGAGCACCATCAGAGCACCATCACATGGTATCAGAGCGCCATCACAGCATCCCATCAGAGCACCAGCAGATCACCAGCAGAGCATCCCATCCAAGTGCCACGAGCCGCCCATCAGAGCAATATCACATCACCATGGAGCTGCGCGACACGCGGCGGAAGTTGGCGGAAGCCAAGGGGCAGCTGCTGGTCACAAACAATCGATCCTAACTGGTCAGAAGACCCGCCCGAATCACCCCAAAACTAAACAGGCGATTGATGGAGCTGCGCGACACTCGGCAGAAGCTGGTGGAAGCTGGCAGAAGCTGAGGGGCTGCTGCTGGCCCCACCCAACCTCAAACCTCACAAGACCAATAACCCGCAATAACCTCCACCCGAAGAACCTCCACCCCAAAAATGAAACAGGCGCTTGATGTGGAGCTGCGCGACACACGGCGGAAGCTGGCGGAAGCTGAGGGGCAGCTGCTGGTGCGACGCAACGAGGCCGCCGGGGCTGCGCGGCAGCTGGAGGCAGCTGGGAGGGAGCTGCACGCTCTAACTGCTGGGCGTGCGCGGCTCGAGGTGTGTGTTTTATGGTTTCGTTTTTCTAGGTTTTAGGGTGTGACGAGTGTGGGGGCGTCAAAATTGGCTGCAGAAGCCCGCCCGAAGCCCAGACCCTCTCGCTGTTTCACAAGGCGCGCGATTCGTTGAATGTCTGCAACGCCCAGGCCCCTCCTCATGGCACAGTCATCGGCTCCCCATGAATTCCAGTGAGCGGGTACGGTGCACGCGCCAGCCACCCACAGGAGGCATGACCGCAAGCGATTAGCCCCCCCCCCCCCGTATGTCACAACACACACGCACGCACACAGTGTCCATCACGCCATCAAAGGCGTCCGACAGGCTGTACAATCGACCACGCACACACACAGACACACACACACTCACACACACCAACACGCATCTACCGCAGGAGGAGGCGCGGCTCCAGGCGAGCAGCGTGCGTGCTGAGCGGGACCAGGAGGTCCGTGGCCTCGCTGGGAAGCTTGAGACCACACTGGCGTCGTGCAACCGGGCGGTCGCGGATGCAGAGAGGATGATTGAGGCAAAGGAGGTTCTGATTGCACGATATCGCGAGGTGTGTTTGGTTGGTTGGGCACCGGGGGTTGGCTAGAGCTTGGGTTAGGGTTTGGGGTTTGGGTTTGAACGCTTGATGTGCAGTTGAGTGCAACCGGGCGGTCACGGAAGCAAAGAGGATGATTGAGGCAAAGGAGGTTCTGATCGCACGATATCGCAAGGTGTGTTTGGTCGGAAGGGGCTTGGGCAGGGCTTGGGGTAGGGGAGAGCTTGAGGAGGGCTTGGGATGAGATGATGCCAGATCCCCAATGGGGGGGAGGGGGGAGGGCCCCCAGAATTCCGAAAGCGTGGCACGGGAGCTGCGCTGATCACGCTGCATGCGTAAGGCAGCTCGTTGGAGAGCTGCTCCTCTCAGCTGTCTGTCACCCCGTGGCTGACTAAAAAAAAAAACTTGCACTGCCGCACCGCAGGAGGCCAGCAGCGCGGCGCACAAACTGGGGTGCGCAGGCTCATTGTGTGCATGGGGCGGCTCGTCGGAAAGCTGTAACATTGTCACCTGTCTGCTCTACGGTGGGCAAAGCCCCGAAACAAACACGCACCGCACAGGAGGCCAGCAGCGCGGCGCACAAGCTGGAGCGCGCGGGCGCAGAGTCGAGGCGGTCAGAGCAGGTGAGGGTTTCTCAGATTCGATTTTGAGGGGACAAGAGAGAGAGAGAGAGAGAGAGGCAGCGCGCATGCATGTATCTGCTGCTGCTGCTGCTGCTGCTGCTTCTGCTGCTGCTGCTGGTCATAGGAGGATCCCCCTGACATGCTTCCTGCACCCCTGTACATGAGCCGTCATGGCAAGAGAGAGAGAGAGAGTGAGGCAGCGCTCACGCATCTGCCCACCGCTGCTTCTCTGCTCATAGGAGGATTTTCCCTAGCACGCTTCCTGTATCCCTGTACATGAGCAGCCGCGGCGTGCGCGTGCGAGAGAGAAGCAGCGCTCACGCACGCGTCTGCTCAATCTGCCAATGTGCTGCAGCTGCTGCTTCTCTGGTCCATGCAGGAGGCTGCAGCTGCGACTGCAGATTGGAATCGTGCTTGCGCACCCTAGGAAAGAGGCCGCCAGCTGTAAAAATTAGACCCATAGCTGCCAACTTCCATCTGCATGGCCCCATGCGCCACCGCAGGAGGCTTTGGCGGCGATGGCCGCGCTGCGCCATCGCGTGGACCAGCTGGAAGACGAGCGCGCACAGCTGGCGGCAGAGCTTGGCGAGGCGAGGGCAGCTGCCCAGCACCTGTCGTCACTACTGGGGGAGGGCGACACGCGCACTGCTCAGCTGGGCATGCAGCTGCTACAGGTGCGCTGTTCGCGAATAACTGAGAATAGGGGCCCTCAAGGCCCTGCGCTGCCCTCATGGACCACAGAGGGATTTACAGGTCGGATCTCGAGGCGTCGGCTGGTCCCACATGGCACCCTTTGTGCCATATCTTTCCTTGCCATGCACGAGGTTGGCTGTTTTAGGTGTGATGATGGATGCTGCAGTCAGGGGCACCTTAGGAGCAGTGATTTCCTTTTCGGCTCTGCACAGCCATTTGGCTGTATTTCGGCTGTACTTTAACCTTGCACAAAGTTCAACTCATTCAATGGTTTGGTAGTCTGACAAGCCCGCCAGACAGAGCTCGTCAAGAGCTTTCAAATGAACTACATGTGAGGGCAAGCGGTCAATGGGAGGGCAACGGTCAACGCGGTCAAAGCAAAATCCGGCTGTGGAATAATTAATTGAAATTCACAAAAAGGAAATCACTGCTTAGGAGTCCGTGGTCGGCGCGTAGTGCTTGGGCACCTAACTGGGACGCCTGGCTACTGGTTGGGCATGGGGTTGCTGCAGGCATGCTTGTAGAGACATGTAGGCGCTAGGAGGTGCGCCTGTAGGGGCATGCACGGGCACGCAGCTGCAGGAGGTGTGCTTTTACAGTCCGTCGGACGTCTGAAATGGCGCATTAGACCCTGTGTGTGCCGGGGTTTCGCGTCCGCCGCACGCGCGCTCACGCGCCCTCTCCGCGTTCGACCTGCAGGCGCAGGGCAAGGAGGAGGACCTTGGGGCGGAAGTCCGCAGCCTGCACATGGTGCTCGAGCGCACGCGCGCGGCCGCCGCGCGCACGGGACGCGAGACCGCCGGGGCGCGCGACAAACTGATGAGCAAGTACGACACGTACAAGAGGGCGGCTGCTGCCGCTGCTGCGGCGGAGGGCGGGGCGGCGGACGCGGCGGCGGCACCCGTTGCGTGCTAACGAGCTGGTGCGCCATTCGGGGCGTTTGGGCCCGAAGGGTGACTGATTGCTGCCCCCCCACCCCAGACACACACACAGAAACATGTGCACACACACACACACACACACAACCAACCAACCAACCAACCACAAACGTGCACACACACACACACAAACGTGCGCACACACTCGCACACACAGGCGCGTGCTGACCAGAGCCCACCCCCGTGCCTCCTGCGTGTTTGGCCAAACATAGGCCGCTGCCGCTGTGCTGCTGAGAGGGAGCTTGATGGCGCCCGTGGCGCACTGATGCGGCCAGGGGCCTGTGCGCCACAACTTGAAAGACTCGAGCTGCGGCGGGAGGCCCAGGCGGGCGTGGCTGCGGCTGCAGCACCGCCCATGGCGCGCTGGGGCGTAGAAGCTGTGCAGTCCCTCTTGCAAGGCGTTCGCTGTACAGTGCACATATGCGCACACCGGGCCTCAACGCGACCTTCCAAGGAAGCTGTCGGTACGCTGAGACGCCTTTTACTTGCCATACAGAAACGGTCATAACTCACGCTTCGGTGCATGAATTGAAACCATTCGACTTGCATTGGAAAGCTTGTAACAAGAACTATCCAGAACAGCGCTGATATGCAGCAGTAAACTGCAGTGGCCGGGGGGGGGGGGGGGGGGGGGGAGTTGCTGCTGCACACCATGTGCACTCGCGCTCGTTTGCACCGCAGAACAAAAAACTCGGTTCTCCATGGATGGGAACCATTCGACTTGCATTGGAAATCTTGTAACAAGGGCCATCTAGACCAGTGCTAATATGCAGCAGTACACTGTAGTAGGGGACCTGGAGGTGGTGTTTCAGCATATCACACTCAGCTGCACAGAAAACGGCCACGGCCGCAACTCCCTGGTTTCCGCATCGATCCGGACAATTCGACATGCGCTGAAGAGCTTATAACAAGCGCTCTATAAGGAACTGCTCGGATCGTAGATCCACTGAGCAACGACGGAGTTGTGTGCAACGGGGTTTGGCATTTAGTCGCGCGCCCCCCCCCCCCCCCCGCGTCCTTGAACTGCGTACAGACTCCTACGTACGGTCAGTACGCTGACCCCCCCTGAGGACGTGTGTACCGTGCAACCCTGACATGTGTGACATGCCACACATGTCACACAACAATAATGCAACAACCAGTTCCGTTCGACTCCAAGGATTACATTGGCTTCGGCGCTTCTTTCGAGACCGCCAGGGCCTACGAGGTGCGATACCTGGGCCCCTCTCGCACTGACTCGCATACCGACGCGCCAATCACCGTTTTGGGCACGCCAATCCGCTGGCACAGATCGCTAGCAAACACCCTCTGGTGCTCCTACACGCGAGGCTGTAGCTCGCGCGAGGAAGGCAAAGCCTAACATACACGGAACCTGGACAAGCCCACCCCCAAACCTCACACCGGCTCACAGCAGCGTCGCGCAGCCAGCGCAACCTGAGCAACCATCCTAAGGAGTTGTAGCTGCCGATCTCGGTCAGCGCCAGAGCGAAAACACGACAAATCGTTCACCACTGCCTAGCGACACACACCTGACCAGCATGGATCGCCGCCGCGCTGGCCTGCATGGCCTGCAAGGAAGCATCCATCTCCGTCCATCTTGGGGCGCATTAGCCACCGCGCATGTGCTGCAAGCGCGTCAGCGACCCCCGTCTAAGGGGGTAAGGCTGCCCTCGAGAGCTCGGTGAGACCAGGCCCTGAGGGGGGCCTAGGCTTAGGTATCCATAGTAGGTATCCCTAGTATCTAATGCGTGCGGGGGCTGTGAACCCGACCTTGCAACACGACCGCCAACGCGCGCCAGCTCCAGAGCCTCCCCACGTCGTCACACCGCAGCAGAAAACCTTGCTGTTCACAGCGAAAAACTGTAAATCTGAGACCACAGCTCAGGATCAAGATCGCGCTGGCACCAACGCACCATTATTTGTGGTTAGTCACGACTATATCACAATTGTTGCAGGCGACGTAAGATGGCCGCCCTCGGACAGCTGGCGCCTGCCTTCTTTCTCAGCCTGCTGCTGGCTAGCTTTGCCTCAGGTGGGTGTGGGCATGATATGGGCAGCTGGCCATGCATTCTGTGCATATAATTCTAGGCATTCGCCTCACGAGACGCCGCCATGCCCCCACCCCCTCCCCACCCTCCCTGACTGGTGGCCATCTGCCCAACCTGCTCACTCGCCTTGCAGCGGCCCCTTCCCCCTCCCCCAACTTGGAGCTGGTCCTTCCCATTGTGGAGATCCCCATCGCGTGCAACCTGGTCTGCGAGCCCCGTACGCCCCTCTACGACAAGCTCGTCGTGTCCTGCGTCCGGTGCCTCATGGCGGTGGGCAGCCTGAACAGCTGGAAAGTTCCGGACACCAACGTCACCTGTGTCAGCATCGGCCTCGGCGGCGGCTTCAGCGACCCTGCCGAATTCTCCTACCACTGCATGCAGCAGCTGCGCGACAACGGGCAGCTCAACACCTCGTGGGCGCCTCCGCCCTTGCAGCGCCTGCCCTTTTACGAGGCCGGCCTGACGAATGTCGCAGCGATTGGCGCGATGCAGCCATACAGGTGTGTGTGTGTGTGTGTGTGTGTGAGGGCTTTACTTTCCGATCAGGTACCAACAAAAATCGGGTTTGGAGGGCGCCAGCCCAACGGCAGGCCCAACAAGCGGTGCGGGGTCAATTCGGGCTGGCCCCCAAAAAACGGCGGGCAAGAACGGCCGGCTTCGGGCCACCCAATAGATGGCTTGAGGCCATTCGGGCGCAGCCCACAGGTTGTGATCAGTGGTGCCATTAAGGAAACCCAGCATGTCCTGTTTGCCCCCGCAACCTAGGAGGGAGCATGCCGCATTGCCCCCACAGAAGGCGGTATTTTACGCTCGGGGCCGGATGCCCCATTTCCCAAGAAAACACCCCAAATTTGGTAGGAGAGGGCGTGGAGTAGCGCGTTGGAAAGCTTTCGCCGAGAGCAGAACAACGGCATGCGTTGCGTGAATACTCCCTAGTGTTGTGCCTGGTGGTCAAGTGAAGACCGTCTCTGCATTTAAGTATCTAGGGAGTTGGATAACCCAGAGTGGTGGTGTGGAAAAGGAGATCGGTGTGCGTGTCAGTCGCGCGCTGGGCGTGTTTGCGTCTTTTGATAAGATTTGGGCCAGCAAGAAGATGCAAGTGCAGTCTAAGATGCGGGTTTACAACACTTTTGTGCTGCCCCACTTTCTGTACGGCTGCGAAACGTGGCCCCCTACTAAAACACAACTGACTCGATTGGAGGTTGCCCACTCTAACTGCCTTGTCGCATTCTGGGTGTGCGCCTGGTCGACCGGCACAGATTAACTTATATTTGGCAGGCGTGCGACACTGAGCCAATTGAGAGCCTTGTGGCAAAGCGATCAATGCAGTGGCTAGGCCATGTGATGCGCATGCCGGCTTCTCGTCTTCCTCGTACGACTTTTGACTGCACAATGGATGTGGCTCGGCAGCAAGGCCGGCCTCCAGCCTCCTCCCGACACTATTTTCTTAAGCTACTGATTCAGCAGCTAGGCGAAACTAGTGGCACTCGTTCTGATTGGAAGACTTTTTCGGACACGGCGTTTGAGCGTGCTCAGGATAGGGTCGGGTGGAGAGCCGTGGTGTACGGTCCGGCTGCCCCTCAGGCGCCGGCCCCTCCACCACGGCGGTCAAGTAGATTGGCAAGCGCCACTTGACCCCCTATCCCCTCGAAGCAGTTAGGACCTATTTTGGAGGCGTCGCACAATAGCTCTCCTTTTTGCTCTGGGACTACACGTTGGCAGGCAGCCGGCTGGTGGCTACCGCCCCTCACAAGTAATTGTTAGGGCCAGAACTGGACTTGGGTCTAGGCGGTGGTACTAGGACTAGAGGAAGTCTTTGCTGGAAAGCCGATGTAACTGTAACTGTTGTGCCTGGTGTGAGCGGCCAAAGTTACTCGAGCCGGCAAAAAAATAATCACTAAAATCTATCCCAGGGACCACTGACAACCAGTGGTGTCCTTCTGGAAACCAAGAATGTCCTGTTTGCCCTCGCGACATTGGAGGGCACATGCCTAATTGCCCCCACAAGAGGCGATTTTTTTTTGGAAAAAATGAGAAAAATGCCGATTTCACACTTTTCGGATCAAAATTTCCGCGAATCGCCCCCGCAGTTGCCCCCCAAATTTCCCGTTTTACTCCCGCAGCGAGGGCTGCGGGGGCTGCGGGGGCGCAAAGGACATTACTGCTGACAACACCACTGCTGCACACACCTGCCTCAGGTGGAACCCGCTCGGCCCGCCGTTCAACAGCGTTCTGGTGTTCACGCAACAGCTTCTTTCTCAATCAAACTGGGGCAGCCAGATCACCAATGTGACGATGTGCAGCAACCTAAACGGCACCTACGGCTGCGCCACCCTGCCGGCTGCCTCGACAATTGGCGTCAAAAATGCCATCATCCCGTGTGTTGCAGAGCAGGGCTGGACCTCGCCTAGCCCAGCACTGGGACCCTGCAACAGCAACGTGCTCTTCAACGAGACCTTCACCATGCCAATTCTGTTGGATGCCCCTGACAAGGTTTGTTTGGATGAAAAAGGTGGACGGGGCCCTATCACATTCCCAACGCTTGTGGCGGGCGCCTCAGGTTGCGCCTCCTCTTGTGTGGATCAGGCGGCGCATCAGGCACTCCGAGACCGCCTGAAGCGCACCCCCGACTGCCTGAGGCGCCACCTCAGGCGGCACCCCCCGGCCGCCTCAGGCGCCACCACCGCCTGAGGCGCACCCCCGACCGCCTCAGGCGTTATGACCGCGTTATCTTGCGCGCCTCAGACGCTGGGATTTTGGAGGGGGGGTGCGCCAGGGAGAACGGTGATACCCAGCCGCCACGGCTCTGCATCCTCAGACACCACCATCTACTCAACAGCCGGCCTGGCCCAGGCCCAACCGCTACGCCCTGCCTCCCTCACCCCCCAACACTGCACAGATTGCCCTGGCCCACCCGCTACGCCCTTCCTGCCCCCCCCAAACACTGCACAGATGGCGGTGATGTACCCGAGCACCATCTACTCAACAAGCCCCCCCTGGCCCACCCGCTACGCCCTGCCTCCCGCCCCCCCAAACACTGCACAGATGGCGAAGATGTACCCGAGCACCACCTACTGCACAGCCGGCCTGACCCTGGCCCACCCGCTACGCCCTGCCTCTCTCCCCCACAAACACGGCACAGCTGGCCCTGGCCAACCCGATAAGCCCTGCCCCCCCCCCCTCCCCCCCCCCCACACTGCACAGCTGGCAATGATGTACCCGAGCACCAGGGAACGCCAGGAGTGGCAGCCCGCAGCCATGCAGCAGGCAATGGAGTTCTTCACGAACGTGACAGCTGCCCAGGACAGCCTGTGGATGGTCGCGCAGCAACTCTACGCCTCGTCCATTTACTTCAAGTGAGTTTGGTTGATGTTACAGTCGGCCGGACGTCTTTGATGGCGCATTACACCCAGTTTGTGGGACTCGATTAACGGAGGCGCGTTCTCGTCGCCGAGCCCTGGACCCAGCAATGCGGCGCTGCTGGTGACGAGGATCTCCGTGCCGCTGACGAGCGGGGTAAAATACGACTGGCCCGGCTCCTGCTAGACTGCCCCTTGGTGGAACACTTCAGGAGCGGCTTGCCCGGCGCTGCCATGGCTTGGCGAGTAGCCGCGGCGCTGCCGCGGCCCGTGCTGGGAGACGGCCCTTATTCTCCCCCCATGCAGGACGCCATGCGGCACCGATCTCGACGAGTTGATCGGAGGAGCTGGCGCCCGTCAATGCATGCTGGACATTGGTCAAGATGGCTGCCCGTGGAGGCGGGCTACCATCACGGCTTCAGCGGTGGCGACCGCCGAGGCAACACAGAGTAAATCCGCTTCACCAATCGCAGCGTTCGTCACCGCGCTCATCCTCGGGGTCGCTCGTCTGCCGGTGACTGGCGTTGGAAGGTCTTCAGGCAGCCTCCATGACAACTCTGTCGTCCATGCCCCCCTGGAGGGTGAGACCTGGCCATGCATGAGGCATGGGGCGCCGGCTGAGCCCCATGCAAACGAGAGCTGGACAGCCATGCACTGCCAGGCGGGGACCGTTCCAGTCAGCGCCAGTCGGCTCTGCCGGCTTGACTGGCCACAAGGCCACTACTGTGACCCTGAGGAAGGTCCTCTCCTATATGCTCCTTGCCAGACATGTCTCTCAGAGACCGCTGTTTGGGGTAGTCTAGCCGGCGGGAGCGGTAGTCTATCGGCCGGGAGCCGGCGGTACTCTAGTACTTAAGTGTGCTGGAGTATCGGCGGGTGTCTCTAGTAGAAGAGTAGCCTGCTTAGCTGGAAACCCCGTGTTACTGTTACTGTAGACCCAGTTTGAGTGGTGCCTGCCACCCACACCAGGGTACACCGAACCACCGCTGCTGCTGCTGCTGCTGTTGCTCCCCTACCAAAATTCAAACGTCTGATCCCCGCCATGGAATGCGGTCATAACGTCTGAGACGGTCCGGGGTGCACCTCAGGCGGTGGTGGGCGCCTGAGACGGTCTGTGTGGCGCCTGGGACGGTTTGGATAACGCCCAAGGCGACGCCTGAGGCGATCGTTGGTGTGCCTCAGGTGGCGCCTTAGGCGGTCGGAGCGCTTGAGGCCGCCTGATCCGCGCCATTGAATGGGACGCCTCAGGCACCGCCTCAGGCGTTATGAATGTGGTAGGGTTGTATACAGTCCGCCGGACGTCTTTGATGGCGCATTAGACCCAGGGTGAGTGGTGCCCTGCTACCCACACCAGGGGACACCAAACCATTACTGCTGCTGCTGCTGCTGCTGCTGCCCCTGCGCTGCAGTGGGAGCCAGCCGGCCTCTGGTCTCCTCCCACTTGACTGTACCCCCACCCTCACAGAAACGCATCCAGCGCAGCTGATGTGGCCCGCATGCAGACACTGTATGGCGATGCTTGGGAGGACAGCTGGACTGAGCTCGCAGCGGCCGGCGACCTGGTGAGTGGAAGTGTGGATGGACCCTACCACATTCCCAACGCCAGAAACGGCGCCTCAGGCAGCGCATTTACTTGCGCGGATCCGGCGGCGCCTCAGGCGCGCCGACCGCCTCAGGCGTTGCCTCAGGCGCACCTTTGATCGCCTCAGGCGCCGCCTCAGGCGGCATCCCGACCGCCTCACGCGCCAGCCCGATCGTCTTAGACGCCCTCCACCGCCTGAGGCGCAACCCCGACCGCCTCAGACGGTTTGACCGCATTCACTTGCGCGGATCGGACGATGGGACTGTGGTAGGGGGAGTGATGGAGTGGGGTTTACAGGTTGTTCACGTACGCGCCCTTAGGACCCTGGGGCGTGATTTTAGGCCTAGGGGGGCTCTACTAGGAGAGCCCGCAAGGCCACGCGGCACGCCAGCCTACCAGGAGGTCAAAAGAAGGAAGATGCCCTCCTTCCCCTCCCCCCCCCCCCCCTGTCACTACGCAAGCGCAAGCCAGCTAGGGATCAGGGGGGTGGATGGAATGTGTTGAGCTGCTGCCATTATCGCTCAGGGCACCATGCCAGAGCTCTCTTCCCTACCACATTCACAACGCCTGAGGCGGCGCCTCAGGCGTCCATTCACTTGCACAGATCAGGTGGTGCCTCAGGCGCTCCGACCGCCTGAGGCACCACCTGAGGCGCACCCACGATCGCCTCAGGTGTTTTAAGGCGTTTTCCAAACTGCCTTAGGCGCCATCTCGACCGCCTCAGGCGCCCACCACCGCCTGAGGCGCACCCCGGACCGTCTCAGACGTTATGACCGCATTCACTTGCATGGAGCAGACGTGGGGATTTTGGTAGGGCTGGGTCGTGTGTCCAACCTGTCTGCTCCCTCACTCTTGCCCCCCTCCCCCCCTCCCCTGCATCCTGCACAGGTTGAGATGGACTTCATGTGGCTCAATGGCATGGGTGCCAGTCCCATCCCGATCGCCAAGGGCGGCCCAGCAACATGGAACATTGCGTGCCACGTCGTGATGCAATACATCGGCAGCGTGGAGGTGAGAGTGAGACCACCATGCACCGAAGCCAACGTAGTACTCGCGGTAGTTGAGAGCCGTGCGTCGTGTTATGGCTTAGAGATTCGTCCCCTGCATGGTGCCGTGTGGCCATGCAGGTCCCTGGTGTGGAAGTACAAACTACAAGTGTCAGGATGTAACACCCCCCGCCCCCTTGGAAAAGGCACCGTCGTTGGTGGCAACTGATTTTACCCACCAGTGGTGAGAAGTTTGGGCGCACCTGTCTCTACACACCAGTGTTTTCGTTAGCCAACCCGCAACCCGACAAAGTGCACTTTCGGGTTGAGATTGGCCGTTTCAGGCTGGCGCGTCGGAGATTGCGCAAATTTCGACCCCCAAAGTGTAGAAAAACATATTCACATTTTTTCGCAAAAAATTGCCTCTGTCGGATTAAGATTGGCTGTATGAGCGTGAGGCCTGGGTTGAGCCGTCATTTCCCCAAGATCCTCAGCGGAAGCACTGCTACACACAACAGTGGTTCTGCTAAGGATCTAAGAGAATTCCTTGCTCAACCCGGGCCTCACGGCTCACTCCCCATTCTCAAATCGCCTGAGGCTATTTTTTTTGCGAAAAGGGTGTGAAAATGTAGATTTCACACACACATTCACCGACTGAATGCGGAGGTGCAGCTGCGAAGTCCATGCATCCACACAGTTGGCTCGCACACCAGTGGTTCCGTCAAGGACCTTGGAAAAATGATGGCTCACCCCCCCCCCTCACGCTCATTTTGCCAATCTCAACCCAACGGAGGCGAATTTTGGCGGGAAAATGTGAAATTGCCGATTTTCACACTTTTGGGATAAGAATTCGCGCAATCTCAACCCGACGCGCCAGCCCCAATCGGCCAAACTCAACCCGAAAGTGCACCTTGTCGGGTTCCGGGTTGGCTAACGGAAACACTGTCGCACACTCATGGCACCCTCCTCCCGTTCCAACTGCAGGGCGGCAACGTGTCCCTGCGTGTGGTCGCAACGGTGCTGGGAAATGCGCGCGGCTCCACAGAGACGGCTGCCTACAGCCCTGCGCAGAGCGAGACCGCATTCATCCTGGCCATGCAGTGTGTGCGCACCGCGTTCATGCAGCACCTCATCTGGTTTGGCCACGTGTACCACTTGCATGTGTTGCAGGTGGGTGTTCTCTCTGTCTGGCGCCTGTGTGTGGTGCGTGTGATCTCAGCTGTAGTAGTGTAGTAGTAGTAGCTGGTTTGGCCATCATCTGGTTTGGCCACGTGTACCACCTCCATGTGCTGCAGGTGGGTGGCTGTTGGAGGGGAGCTGCAACAGTGAAGACGTGTGATAGTCGAAGTTTGTTTTGTGTTTTTCGAGCGGACGTGGACGCTGACGGTGTCGTGTTAGCCTGCGCGATGCTGTATGTATGCATTGGACGCTGTTTGCATTTGGTGCAGGTGGGAGCTCTCTCTGTCTGCTGCCTGTGTGTGTGTGTGTGCGTGTGTTCTCAGCTGCAGTAGTGTAGTAGTAGTAGCTGGTTTGGCCATCATCTGGTTTGGCAATCATCTGGTTTGGCCACGTGTGCCACCTCCATATGTTGCAAGTGGGTGTTCTCTCTGCCTGTTGTCTGTGTTGTCTGTGGAGCGGTAGTCTATCGGCCGGGAGCCGGCGGTACTCTAGTACACTTGTGTGTGCTGGAGTATCAGCGGGTGGTCTCTAGTAGAAGAGTAGCCTGCTTAGCTGGAAACCCCGTGTTACTTGGCTACTTGGTTGTCTGTTTGTGGTGCGTGTGTTCTCAGCTCTAGTAGTGTAGTAGTAGAAGCTGCTCAGTAGCGATGTTATCTGTTCTCTGTGTGTGTGTGTGTGTGTGTGTGTGTGTGTGTGTGTCTGTGTGCGTGTGTGCGTGTGCATCACGAAGCAAACAAGGCATGCATGGGAGGCAACCCTGAAGGGCATCCCCTCATTGCGCTCTTGATAAATGCTGCTGCAATCAGCACACCCGCTTTGCCGTGCTTGGCACCATGATCTTGGACTTCCGGTAATCAACATTGCATGCAGTGATTTTCTTTTTAAGAATTTTTTTGTTAATTAATCCACAGCCGGATTTTGCTTTGACCGCATTGACCGGTGACCTCCCGTTGACCGTTTGTCCTCATGCATATGTGATGCAAACGCTTTTGACGAGCTCTATCTGGCGGGCTCATCAGACTACCAATCCACTTAATGGGTTTAGCTGGATTCAAGGTCAAAGTACAGGTGGAATACAGCCAAATGGCTGTGTAGAGCCGAAAAGGTCATCAACACTGCATGTGTGCCCCCTCTCAATGAATGCCTCCTCCTCACTGCCCCCTTCTCTCACACTGCCCCCTTCTCTGTCACTACCCTCTTCTCTCTCACTGCCTCCTTCCTTCTCACTGCCCCCTTCTCTCAAACTGCCCTTTTCTCTCACTCTCTCACTGTCACCTTCTCTCTCACTGCCCCCTTCTCTCTCACTCTCACTGCCTCCTTCTTTCTCACTACCAAGGTTCGGCGGTCTATATTAAGTCCATAACATGTTGAGCTTCATAACGCGTAATTTATGTCTATACATAATCTGGGCGTTAGGGTATCTGATTCATACCAAGGCGGAGTGGGGGGTGGGAGGTTGCGTTGGGGAGGACAAACTAGCAAGGGTATCTGTTGGGGTTTGTGCACAGGTCTCATAACGTATATAGCCTCAATTAAGCTTACATTAAGCTTAATCAAGGTACCTGGTTTGCCGGCCAACTTCATATCCAACCCTTCCTCACTTCAGGGTGCAGCCTCTTATGCGATGTACAACACCATTGAGACTTGTTTAGGGTTAACGGTTTTAGGGTTTAGGGTTTAGGGAGACTGCCCCCTTCTCACACTTCCCTTTTCCCTGTCACTACAGGGTGCAGCCTCTTCCGCGATGTACAACACCATTGAGACTTAATTAGGGTTTATGGTTTTAGGGTTTAGGGTTTAGGGTTTAGGGAGACTGCCCTCTTCTCTCACACTTCGCTTTTCCCTGTCACTACAGGGTGCAGCCTCTTACACGATGTACAACACCATCGAGACAGAGCTCCCTGTCGGGCTGGCAAACCACCCGGTGCGCCAGCTGCTGGATGGCTTCCTCGACCCGACCAACCTGTTAAACTTCGACACTGCACTGCTGGCTGGTGAGTTGATAAAGTCTCCATCTAGTCTTTCAGCTTCTCTAGTCTCATCCCGGGGCCGGGGATAACAAGCTCGGCGCCGGCTTGAACAAGCTTGCTCCCCCCCCCCCCAGCCAACCCCTCTCAAAGAGAGGGGTTGACTGGGGGGGGGAGCAGCTAGTAGCTATCTCTGTGCTTCCTACAGAAGCTGCTATCTCCTACCTCAAGATATTTGCTCGGGGGAGGGCAGACAAAAAAGGCTAGGCCTGAGTTGAAGTGAAGATACCGCAGGCACGGGGCAGCAGGCCCACCTCTTGGGGGGGGGGGGGCGGCGCTCGCCACCATCTCCTTGATGTGGGCAGGCGGCGGTGGCGCCTGCACTGGTGGGGGGGGAGGGGGCAGGGGGGGGGTGGCCTACCACATTCACAACGCCTGAGGCGGCGCCTCAGGCGTTCCATTCACTTGCGCGGATCAGGCGGCGCGTCAGGCGCTCCGACCGCCTGGGGCGCCGCCTGAGGCGCACCCCTGGTCGCCTCAGGCGTCATCCCGACCGCCTCAGGCGCCACCCGGACCGCCTTAGGCACCCACCACCGCCTGATGCGCACCGTCGACCGCCTCAGGCGTTAAGACCGCATTCACTTGCGCGGATCAGACGATGGGGCTGTGGTAGGGCATGAGTCATGCGCGCATGACTCCAAGGTGTTGCTGAAGGTCCCGTGAGGCACACCGCCAGTGATTTGATCTTCATGATTTTTAATCAATTGTTCCACAGCCGGATTTTCCTTTTACCGCGTTGACCATTGACCTCCCGTTGACCGTCTGCACTCAAATATAGGCCATTTCATAGCTCTTGACGAGCTCTGCCTGGCGGGCTTGTCAGACTCACAACCCACTGGATGAGTTGAGCTGTGTTGAAGGTCAAAGTACAGCCAGAATATAGCCAAATGGCTGTGTAGAGCCAAAGAGGAAATGAATGCACACAGCAAATGCCTCATACTTCCTCCCCAAGCATGATCCCTACTGACTGGCGACTGACCGTGATGATTGCTGCCCAGGTTTTGCGCCGGGTCCACCCACACCCGTCCCTGTCTTCCAGCTTGCCTACTTCTACGAGGTCTATTCGACGTCAGGTGTGATTTGGTGTGATGCTTGGCAGTGTGCTCGATGTGCCCAGCCCAGCACAGCTCCTGTCCTCCTCCCCCATGAACGATGTCCACATGCAGTGATTTCCTTTTTCAGATTTTTAATTAATTATTCCCCTGCCGGATTTTGCTTTGACCGCGTTGACCGCTGACCTCCAGTTGACCGTTTGTGTAGTTCATGTGAAAGCTGTTGACGTGCTATGTCTGGGGGATTGTCAGACTTACAATCCACTGGGTGTGTTGAGCTGCGTGCAAGGTCAAAGTACAGCCGGAATACAGCCAAATGGCTGTGTAGAGCCGAAAAGGAAATCACTGGTCCACATGCCACTCGGTCATACTAAACAAGACCGCATCGGCATGCCGTTGGGAACACAAAAGCCAACACAGACCTACAATCCCCATCCAGCTAGCCCCGCTCCTGTCCTGCCCCTGTCCCGACTCACTGTCTGCACACTCCCCACCTCTGACTATACCTGGGGCTGACCTCCACCCTCCGGAGGGGCTTTGGTGAGGTGCCTGTGGCCTGTGCTGCTACTTGGCGCCCACCACCTAGTGTGTGTGGTGCTACTGTGGGCTACTTTTGTAGCTTTTGGTAAGCCTTGTGCCTGATAGTCCCGCTGGAACTTTGGAACTGATTGTGACCGCCGGCAGTGGATGTGTAACACTACTATCTGACTCTGCACCGGCGCAGGCCCCATCGGCAATGCCACCCTGTTCAGCACCGTCCCCAAGGAGATCGTCAAGCGCTCTGGCCTGGCCGTGGAGCGCTTCTCCACCCCGGAGACTGCAGACTTCAAGTACTACCCCCTCGCTGGTGATTCCAAGCAGGTGGGGTGCATGCAGGGTTGCATGGTACGTGCATACTGGGGGGGGGGGGGATTCAGCGTCCTGACCGGTACCGGTACGTGGTACGGTACCGCGGTATGGTACCATGAACCATACAACCCTGGGCGCATGCTTGTCTTGAGGTCGTGGGGTTGTGTCTTGGGTGGCTGCTGCTGGGCAAGGGTATCTCTACACCATGCATGCACAAGTTGTGCACACAGACATCTACGCTCCCTTTGGGGCATGGGGGTACGCGAGCGGGTTGCAAGCACGCGACTACCGCATCACGCGTGCGATTCAATGCCGCGACCGCACGACCGCCTGCCTTATGTCTGATGCAGCTCTGGTCGATGTGCCGTACCGGCGCAAAGAAGACGCTCGGCTACTTTTACCCAAACGACGCACGCGTCAGGGATGACAAGCCGCTGCAGGCCTGGCTGCAGGCCATGCTTGCCCCGAGGGGTGGCAACCTCCGCCAGGTGTGTGCATGGTGCATGCAGTGATTTACTTGTCGGCTCTATACAGCCATTTGGCTGTATGTTGGCTATGCTTTGACCTTGCACACAGCTCCAACCCATCCATTGGATTGTGAGTCGGACAAGCCCGCCAGACAGAGCACTTCAACAGCTTTCAAATTACCTATGGATGAGGACAAAAGGTCAAGGGGAGGTCAACGGTCAATGCGGTCAGAGCAAAATCCGGCTGTGGAAGAATTAATTGAAAATCATGAAAAGGAAATTGCTGGGTGCACGCATGCCTCCTCTGGGAAACCAGCAGCAGGGCGTGCTGGGGCGGTATGTGCGGCACAAGCATGACGTTGTCCCTGCTGCAACTGCTCGCCTCGCTTCGATCAGGTCACGGAGGACAACACCATCAGGACTCGCTCCCAGCTGTATGACGTTGCCGCACAGCTCATGTACCAGAGCCTCGTGCACTCCGTCTCCAAGCTGCAGGTAGGGCGCTAGGCTCACACATTTATATATGTCAGCCAGGTGTCGATGCATATGGTTTGTACCTTGTCGCTGCGGTTTGACTGTTACTGCACCAACCGCCGCACCAGTGATGTCCTTAGCGCCCCCGCAGCCCCCGTGGGAAATTGGAGACTTTTGGGGGGGGTCTTTTTCCATGGTGTTGGGGTCAGGGTTGGGTGGGGTTTGGGAGGTGGGGGTGGTTGGGTGGTGGAGGTGTGGGGTTTTCGATGAGGGGTTTGGGGGGGGGGGGGGCTGCGCGGGGGCAAACCGAGAAAATTTGGGGGAAATTGCGGGGGAGAATCGCGGGAATTTTGCTCCGAAAAGTGTGAACATCGGCATTTTCACACTTTTTCAGACAAAAAACGCCTAGACGTGGGGGGGGGGGGGAAATTCGGCATATTCCCTCCAATGTTGCGGCGGCAAACACAACATTATCTGTTTCCTGAAGGACACCACTGCGTCGCACTGCGTGCAGGACTACATTATCATGGCACTTTCCATGGCCCACCTCAACGAAGTCATGAACATCGAGCAGCTGTTCAATGCAACGGCCGAGTACTCCGTGACCGAGCTCCTCGCCGCGACCACCAACACTGAGTTCTTCTCAGCGTCGTACGGTTTCATTTGCGCCTTCCTTGGCGTCGAGTCGTTCACCGCGGTGCGTGGTGGGAAGGTTTGGGGTCCCCTTTTTATGAATAGGAAAGAACGCTTGGCAGCCAGGTCGGCGCTTCTAGCTGCACCATGCGATGGACCAGTGGCTCCAGACCAGAGATTTTCCTTCCGTCTGTCCACAGCCATTTTGCTGTATTCCGGCTGTACTTTGACCTTGCACACAGCTCAACCCATGCAGTGGATTGTTAGTCTGACAAGCCCGCCAGACAGCACGTCAACAGCTTTCAAATTACCTATGCATGAGGACAGACGGTCATTTGGAGGTCAACGGTCAACGCGGTCAAAGCAAAATCCAGCTGTGGAATAATTAATTCATAATCCTGAAAAGGAAATCACTGTTCTGGACCTATCTTGACCCGCACCACTGCCCTCGCATCCCTGCATGCAGCTTGTGCCGAGCAACTACATCTACCCCGACAACACTGGCTCCCCCGACTTCGAGGCTGAGCGCCCCTTCAGCAGCACGGCGCATCCCAACGCGGCCTTCTCGGCGAACAAGCACCTGGTGCAGTTCAAGCGTGATGTCTCAAAGTGGATGGCAGCGGAGCATGATCCCCTGGTGAAGCCCACCAACACGAACATCGGGAGCCCGATGATCCTGAACTACGCCATTGACCTGTAGAGCTGTTGCAGGTGGTGTTGCGGACAATGGGGGGGCGACCCAGGGTCGCGAACTGTTGGAGTGCGTACATGGCACCCCCAACATGAGGCAGTTGTACAGCTGTACAGCTACACTCCCTGTGGAGCATGGGGTTACAGGGAGAGCGCGTGCAAGCACGCGTCTACCGCTATAATCTGAGGCAGGCAGGGTGGTGGGTGCCAAGGAGGAGGAGAGGGGGCTGAAATGACGAGAGTGCCGTCCTTACGCTGTTGGGCATGACTGGCGCCCCTGCCGCGTAACAAGTACCTCCCTGCGGCGTCCCTAAGATATTTGCCCATCCTATCCTATCATCCTAAACACACAAAATACCAAAACTGTTGGCCGCTGTAACAATGCGCCCGCAAGTTGCTTGTGCTTGACTCGATGAGTCGCTCGTGGTCATGTGCGAGGACGTACTATTGGCAGGGGGGAAGGGCGGTACGGTGCAGCAGTATACAGACGCGAACACGCAGACCGAGGAATTCCCCCACCCGGACCACGTGCGCAAGTGGCGGGGCGGCTGACTGGTTGTGATTGGCCAGTCACATGGTTGGCTCGCATGCGAGGCGCGTGGGGGACTGGAAGATAGATAGTCTCCTAGTCAGATAACACAGCTGCGCACACGGCTGTGCGCGCTATAGAGCTAGCTGCGCGTGTGAGCAGAACGGGATACGGACAAAGGCTGCTGTGCCGGTCGCATTAAGTGCTTGGGGGCAGCACGCCCCGCGTGCTGGGCTTCAGTGACCACCGAGCGCTGGCACTCCACCTGTGCTGCCTGCTCATGTCAATCATGTGCAGCGTGGGAGCAGCACGGACCGCCTGCTGGGCTTCAGTGACCACTGAGCGCTGGCCCCTCACTGGTCGTGCCTGCGAGCACGCACAGCTTGGGTGCAGCATGCCCCGCATGCTGGGCTTCAGTGACCACCGAGCGCTGGCCCCTCACTGGTCGTGCCTGCGAGCATGCACAGCTTGGGCGCAGCACGCCCCGCATGCTGGGCTTCAGTGACCACCGAGCGCTGGCCCCTCACTGGTCGTGCCTGCGAGCATGCACAGCTTGGGTGCAGCACGCCCCGCATGCTGGGCTTCAGTGACCACCGAGCGCTGGTCCCTCACTGGTCGTGCCTGCGAGCATGCACAGCTTGGGTGCAGCATGCCCCGCATGCTGGGCTTCAGTGACGCCGAGCGCTGGTACCTTACTAGTGCTGCATGCTTTTGTCGAGCACGCTCAGCTTGGGAGCCCCACTCTCGCCAAGGCAGCAGGACCCAACGGCCATTGCTGGTCCCCACAGCTGCTCACGCACCATGCCTGCTCGTTCTAGGCAAGTGCAACTCCGCCACGCAGCACACCGCCATCTGCTGGAATTTACGAGCTGGCGCTCCGTGACACTCGTTGTGCCTGCTCATGTCAAGCAGCAGCTTCAAAGCCCCATCAAAGTTGAGGCCAGCGGCTACTGCGGGCTGCGAGGGCGGCGCGGTGGAGCGCGATGGAGCTGACAGAGCTGGCGGCGGCATGCGCAGGTGTGCTGTGCTGCAGCTGGGAGGTGGCGGCGCATGCACGGACCCGGCCGGTCACCCGCGGGGCGCTGGTGCTGTGCACAGCACGTGCTGGTAGGTGGTGGCACATGCACGGGTGCTGTGCTGGTAGGTGCGTGGAGGTGCATATATGCAGGTGTGCTGTGCTTGCTGGCAGGCAAGCGGCCCTCGCAGGCATAGCGCGCGCATGTGCTGTGGAAGCCCCACTTCACTTCATCTTACAGCTCTGCATACCCCTCTGCAGACTCTCGCCCGAGCATATGAAAATTCCATGGACTGTACGAGGTAGCGCTCAATGCGCCATCTCCTTACTCCATGCCCTCAGCGCACTCATGAAACCAGTCAACCGCACTGCCTCCCTTCGCATGCGCGCTTGGGTGCCCGCTGCACCTACAGCCATCTACTGCTGTTGATTCTGCTTCTGCTTGGTCTTCTGGTCCACCACCTGGTCAGCGTCATCAGAGCACAGCCACCAGTGGTTCCGTGCTGCCGCCTCCTTCTCCTCCCTGTCTTTTGCCGCCTTGCCCTATGTGCAAGAACACGAGGAAGCATGCGCGAAGTCAGAACCTGGCTGGGTGCTCATGCAGGAGGGGAGTGGGTAGCACAGCACAACGCAGTGCAGCACAGCGCAGGGCGGCGCAGCGCAGAGCAGCACAGTAAAGAGCAGCACAGTGCAGAGTAGCACAGTAAAAAGCAGCGCAGCAAAGAGCAGCGCAGCAAAGAGCAGCGCAGCACAGAGCAGTGCAGCAAAGAGCAGCGCAGCAAAGAGGAGCGCAGCGTAGCGTAGCGTAGGCCCAGGGCAGGGCAGGATTGGGCAGGGCAGAACACCAAATGACAGCAAGTCAACACCCACCCTTGCTGCCGTCTCCTCCCTGTCCGCCTGCTCCTTGGCCTCCTTCTTGACCTGTTTGTGCATGTGCAGAGTGAGGTCGGGATCTGAATGGGTGACTAGGCAGGAGGGTAAGGGGGGTGAGGGTAAGGGGGGTGAGGGTAGCACACAGTAACAGTAACACGGGGTTTCCAGCTAAGCAGGCTACTCTTCTACTGAGACACTCGCCGATACTCCAGCACACTTAAGTACTAGAGTACCGCCGGCTCCCGGCCGATAGACTACCGCTCCCGCCGGCTAGACTACCCCAAACGGCGGTCTCTGAGAGACATGTCTGGCAAGGAGCATATAGGAGAGGACCTTCCTCAGGGTCACAGTACGAGCACACAGTACGACCCAGGAAAACCCACCTCGTCCCTCTCCCACTCCTCCTCGTCGTTGTCGTCGTCCTCCCCCTCCTCCTCCTCATCGTACCCCCCCCCCTCCCCCTCCCCCTCCTCCCCCCTTCCCCCCCTCCTCCTCCCCCTCCTCCTCCCCCCCCCCCCTCCTCCTCCCCCTCCTCCTCCTCCTCCTTCTTGTTCTCCTCCTGCTTGCTTTTCTTCTTGTCGCCCTTGGGCTCGAGTGATGCCCTCAAAGCCTCTGCCGCCTCCGCCGCCACCGCATGCATTCGCTCCTTCCTGGCGGCCGCCACCGCCAGCGCTGCATCCGCCTCCTTCTCCCACAGCATTCTGCCGTGACCACTGTTGCCGCCCGCACCACCGTTCTGCCGCCACCAATAGTGATACTCCACAGCCTTTGCCCGCGCGACACCTGCCGTGATCGCCGCCGCCGCTGCCTCCCTGTCCCTCTCCCACTCCCTCTCCACCTCCATGCCCGTGTTCTGCTCCTCGCGCTTCTGCTTCTTTCTCAAAGCCACCTCCGCCAGCACCGCCGCCTCCTTGGCCTGCACCTCCTCCACCTTCTTGGCCCTCTTGTCCGCCTTCTCCTTCAGCCTCGCAGCCACTGCTGCTTCCTCTTCCGCCTGCTTCTCCTCCTCCGCCTTCTTCTTCGCCGCCGCCACCACCGCCTTCGAATCAGCCTTCGACATCACCCACTCGCTCTCCTCCGCCTGCCCCTTGCGCTCCGCTCGCCTCTTGTCCTCCTCCCTCTGCTTCTCAACTGAAGCCGAGACCTTGGCCGTCGTGTCAGGTGACAGGTGGTTGGCCTCGACCATCTCCCAAAATTCGTGCCTCGCCTTGCCCAGTGATTCTGCTGCCTCCTTGACGTCATGCAGCAGTGACTTGCTGATCGCAGCAGCCTTGAAGAGGCCAAAGCAGCCAGTTTCCTCCTGCATGACACTGCGTGCACCAGTGAGCGCCTGCGTGTGGCCCAAGCAGGGTTGCACGGTACGTACGTATTTCGGGTCTGGAGCGTACGTACGTACGTATTTTTTGGAAATACGTACGTACGCTGGCCGTACGCGCGCGAAAATCGGGCCGCAGCACTATACGCCTTTTACTTGCTAGTACCACACAAAAATGACCATAGCACCCTCATTTCTCCACAGATTGGAACCGTTCGACATGAATTGGAGAGCTGGTAGCAAGGGCTATCCAAGAAACTGCTGGGATGCATCACGCCTAGCGTGGTGGGTCACACGTTCACACAACAACGTGGCTTCCTCCCCCTTAGCCGCCCCCCCCCCTTAGCCTCCCACCCACGCGCTGCTCGTGGGCTTGGAGCCGAGCCATGGCGGACGAGGTGTTGGTGTTCGCCAAGCCTGGTGATGCGAGGCAGTTCTTCATCGATGAGGGAGGCAAGCTGAAGTGCACGCAGTGCAACGAGAAGTACGGGTCGTCGACCTCGCCCACGAGGATGATGGCGCACCTCGCGGGGGCCGAGTATGCCAAGGCCGCTGGGATCGGCGGCTGCAAACCTGTTAACACCCCTGGCAACATCCTGAAGAGCGTCGAGCGTCGCAAGGCGGCCGTGAAGTTCCTCCAGGAAAGCCAGAAGGAGAAGGTGGCGAAGGCGCAGGAGAAGGAGGTCCGCATCACCGTGAACGGCACGGCAGCCCCAGGTGGGGGTGTGGGGTGGCTGCAATGAGCGTGCCAGCAGTGCAGCATGGATGCCCAGCAGGTGTGATACACCACCTCCAGTAGATGTGCGTATGTGCCTAGAGCCTGTGCCACACGCGCGCGCGCATGCATGCATGCATGCATGCATGCGTCAATGCATGCATGCGCCATGAAATGCGCGGCCAGTTCATGCAATGACGTCTACCCCCTCTCCCCCCCCCCCTGCTCAGGCGGCTTGCACCTCTACTACAACAGCAACAGAGCCGACGCCGCCACGATGGCTGTGGTCATGTTCCTCCTCGAGAATGGCATCGTGTTCAACGTCGTCCGGTCGCGCGCTTTCTTCGAGATGCTGGAGGCTGTGAAGAAGGCGCCTGTGTCCTGGAAGGAGCCTACGTACAACGCTGTGCGCACCAACCTGCTGGACAAGGCGCACGAGCACGTGCAGGACCTCATGAGCGCGTCCGGCGTCAACACCGAGGTCGAGATCTTTGGGTCGACCGTCGCCGCTGACGCGTACAAGGACGCGACCAATCGCCAGAGATCATCGGCTACGTTGGCAACACGAGCAACGGCAGCGTCCGCTTCCTCGGCAGCATGAGCACCGAGGGCGAGAGCCAGACCGCTGATTACCTGTTTGAGCACGCGGTGAAGGTGATCGAGGCTGTCGGCGCCAAGACCGTCAAGGCGTTCATCACCGACAGCGCCAGCAACGAGAAGGGATGCGGCAAGCTCCTCGAGGCGCGCTACCCGTGGCTCCTCCACCTGCCATGCGCCGCGCACGGCACGGACCTGCTGCTGGCTGAGATCGGCAAGCTCCCAAGGGCCAAGGACGCCATCGACATCGCGCACCAGATCGTGGTATACTTCCGCAAGTACGAGTGAGCCCAGGCGCTGCTGAGGGAGGAGTCCAAGAAGGGGTCCAAGAAAGAGCTGGTGCTCCCAGGTGAGGATTTATTCTGGCTGTGTTAGTCGATGCGAGATGATTGCATGCGAGATGATTGCATCTGAGACTTGCTTCGAAGCCTCATTACACACACACACACACACACACACGCACACACACACACACACACACACACCGTCCCCACACCCCATGCAGGCGACACGCGCTTTGGGACGGCGCTGATCATGATCTCCCGCATGGTGGAGATGCGCGCCGACCTCGAGAGCTCTGTCCGCAACAAGAAGTACCTCGACCACCTGCCGAAGACGCAGAAGAAGGGCATCGCTCCACCGCCGTCGCCGCCGAAGAAGAAGAAGACAGCGGGCGGTGCTTCGTCGTCTGGCGCAGGCGGTGCTTCTTCGTCTGGCGCGGGCGGTGTTGCGCCGTCGTGCCCCCAGGCGTCCAAGGGCAAGAGCCCGCGCCTGCGCAAGCCGTCCTTCAAGTCTGTCATTGCCACGCCTTCGCACGCGGGCGCGCTGAAGCCCGGGCCCGCTGTGCCCTCTGCAACGGAGAAGGCGGCGCAGATGGCCAAGACCGTGCGCAACAACGTGCTGGACGACGACGCCTGGTTGCAGCTCGAGTTCTGGGTCGACATCTGCAAGCCCATCTACGCTCTGCTCCGCTTCTGCGACTCCAACAAGCCCGGCACCGGCAAGCTATACTACCGCTTCAGCATGCTGCTCGTGTGGGTCGAGGCGTGCTTCGGCGATGTCGACAAGCAGGCTGTGTGGAAGGAGTACCGCACTGCGTCGCTCAAGGCGGAGCACGGCCCTCGCTACAAGGTGACCGAAGAGGACCTGTTCATGCCGAGCATCGTTGACGCCGAGCACAACAGCTGCTTCGAGGCGGGCTCGATCAAGGCCGCCCTCATCGATCTGATCACGAGCCGCTGGAACTCCCTGCACCGCGACGCGCACGGGGCTGCGCACTGCCTGGATCCGGAGTCCTGGGGCCACATCAGGAGGGCCTGCCCATCCCGTGGATGTGGGAGCTGGACGGAAAGGAGGACGAGGATGTGGAGGAGGACGAGCACATGTCGGAGGTGGAGGAGCTGGTAGAGGAGGACGACCTCGAGATGATGCTGGTGGACTAGACAGATTTGGCTCCTTTGTATATTTGGCTCCTATAATAAAAGTGGGAACGGTGGTGCTGGTGCTGCCGTTTTTTGTGGTGCGGTGCATGCACGCGTGCGTGCGTGGTGTGCTGCAGCCCTCCCCCCCCCTCCAAGCCCCTGACTGCAGTGCACTTCTGCATACTAGAGATCATCTAGATAGCCCCTGTTTCTATTTTCAATGCAAGTTTAATGGTTCAAATCCAGGCAGAGTACAGAGAGTTGCTGCCGTTTTTTTTGGGTGGTGCGCGTGCACGCGCGTGGTGAGCTGCCGCACACAAACCCCAGCACACACACACACACAGACACACACACCCTGACTGCAGTGCACTGCTGCATACTAGGAGTCGTCTGGACAGCCCGTGTTTCCATTTTTCAATGCAAGTCGAATTGTTCAAATCCAGTCATAGGGCAGAGAGTTGCTGCCGTTTTTGTTTGTGGTGCGGTGCGAGCGCGTGCGCGCGTGGTGTGCTGCAGCACCTCCCAGGCCCCCCTCCCCCCCTTCTGAAGTGCAATGCTGCATACTGAGGTCATACAGGATGCCCGTGTTATAAGCTTTCCAATGCAAGTCGAATTGTTCAAATCCAGGCAGAGGGCAGAGAGTTGCTGCCGTTTTTTCGTGGTGTGGTGCGAGCGCGTGCGTGCGTGGCGTGTTGAAGCACCCCCCAGGCAACCCCCCCCCCTGGTGTAGTGCACTGCTGCATTCTGAGGTCATACAGATAGCCCGTGTTACAAGCTTTCCAATGCAAGTCGAATTGTTCAAATCCAGGCAGAGGGCATGGAGCTGCTGCCGTTTCTGTTTGTGGTGCGGTGCGAGCGCGTGCGTGCGTGGTGTGCTGCAGGCTGCTGATTTGGGTGCAACACAGTTGGGGAGATGATGGGGCTGCTGTGATGACGATACCGACTTGTCGCTCAGCATAGACCGTGACAGTAGTTTGGGTGCAACACAGTTGGGGAGATGACGAGCGGCGGCAGCCACGCGTATGCGCACACACCCTCCCCTGGGTACTCGCTGCGTGCGACAAGCGACACCGACCACAGCACATGCACACCTGACCGCCTACACACGCACACGCACACACACGTGCGCCTCCCCCACCACCACACATACGCACACACACGCGCGCACACACATACTAAGGCCATTATGTGATGTGAGGCCGAGCCGCTGTTTGGCGCTGCGTGCGACGAGCGGCGGCGACCACAGGGACGCACACATCCACCCCTTGGGTACGTGCTGCACCACTGCTGCCTTCACGCGCGTGTGTGTGTGTGTGCGTCAGCACGCGTCCGTGTGGGGTGCTGCGCCACTGCGAGTGCCGCACCTCGCCGCTGCCCAGCCGAGCGACACAGGAGGGGGGGGGGGTCGAGTGCGTGTGTCAAGCGGCCGCTGCAAGTGCGCCGCTGCGCCGTTGCGCCGCTGCACCGCTGCTGCCGTCATGCGTGTGTGTGTGTGTGTGTGTGTGTGTGTTTGTGCGTCGGCACGCGTGCGTGTGTGCGTCGACACGGGTGCGTGTGCTTCAGCACGCGCGTGTGTGGAGCGCCGCGCCGCTGCAAGCGCCGCGCCACGCCGCTGCCCGGCCGAGCGGCACAGGCGGGGGGGGGTCGAGTACGTGTGTCGAGCGGCCGCTGCGAGTGCGCCGCTGAGCCGTTGCGCCGCTGTACCGCTGCTGCCGTCACGCGTGTGTTTGTGTGTGTGTGTGTGTGTGTGTGTGTTTGTGCATCGGCACGCGTGCGTGTGTGCGTCGACACGCGTGCTTGTGCTTCAGCACGCGCGTGTGTGGAGTGCCGCGCCGCTGCGAGCGCTGCGCCACGCCGCTGCCCGGCCGAGCGGCATAGGAGGGAGGGGAGGATCGAGTGCGTGTGTCGAGCGGCCGCTGCGAGTGCGCCCCTGAGCCGTTGCGCCGCTGCACCGCTGCTGCCGTCACGCGTGTGTTTGTGTGTGTGTGTGTGTGTTTTGTGCGTCGGCACGCGTGCGTGTGTGCGTCGACACGCGTGCTTGTGCTTCAGCACGCGTGTGTGTGGAGTGCCGCGCAGCTGCGAGCGCCGCGCCACGCCGCTGCCCGGCCGAGCGGCATAGGAAGGAGGGGAGGATCGAGTGCGTTTGTCGAGGTGCTGCTGCGAGTGCGCCGCTGCGCCGTTGCGCCGCTGCGCCGCTGCTGCCGTCACGCGTATGTGTGTGTGTGTCGGCACGCGTGCGTGTGTGCGTCGACACGCATGCGTGTGCTTCAGCACGCGCGTGTGGAGTGCCGCGCCACTGCGAGTGCCGCGCCCCGTCGCTGCCCGGCCGAGCGGCACAGGGGGCCAGGGAGGGAAGTCGATTGCGTGTGTCGAGCGGCCGCTGCGAGTGCGCCGCTGCGCCGCTGCGCCGTTGTGCCGCTGCGCCGCTGCTGCCATCACGCGCGTGTGTCTGTGTGTGTGTGTGTGTGTGTGTGTGTGTGTGCGTCGGCACACGTGCGTGTGTGCGTCGACACGCGTGCGTGTGCTTCAGCACGCGCTTGTGTGGAGTCCCGCGCCGCTGCGAGTTCCGCGCCGCGCCGCTGCCCGGCCGAGCGGCACGGGGGGGGGGGGGGGGGAGGATCGAGTGCGTGTGTCAAGCGGCCGCTGCGAGTGCGCCGCTGTGCCGTTGCGCCGCTGCGCCGCTGCTGCCGGCACATGTGTGTGTGTGTGTGTGGGGCTCGATTAACGGAGGCGCGTTCTCGTCTCCGAGCCCTGGACCCAGCAATGCGGCGCTGCTGGTGACGAGGATCTCCGTGCCGCTGACGAGCGGGGTAAAATACGACTGGCCCGGCTCCTGCTAGACTGCCCCTCGGTGGAACACTTCAGGAGCGGCTTGCCCGGCGCTGCCATGGCTTGGCGAGTAGCCGCGGCGCTGCCGCGGCCCGTGCTGGGAGACGGCCCTTATCCTCCCCCCATGCAGGACGCCATGCGGCACCGATCTCGACGAGTTGATCGACGAGCGGAGGAGCTGGCGCCCGTCAATGCATGCTGGACATTGGTCAAGATGGCTGCCCGTGGAGGCGGGCTACCGTCACGGCTTCAGCGGTGGCGACCGCCGAGGCAACACAGAGTAAATCCGCTTCACCAATCGCAGCGTTCGTCACCGCGCTCATCCTCGGGGTCGCTCGTCTGCCGGTGACTGGCGTTGGAAGGTCTTCAGGCAGCCTCCATGACAACTCTGTCGTCCATGCACCCCTGGAGGGTGGGACCTGGCCATGCATGAGGCATGGGGCGCCGGCTGAGCCCCATGCAAACGAGAGCTGGACAGCCATGCACTGCCAGGCGGGGACCGTTCCAGTCAGCGCCAGTCGGCTCTGCCGGCTTGACTGGCCACAAGGCCACTACTGTGACCTGGAGGAAGGTCCTCTCCTATATGCTCCTTGCCAGACATGTCTCTAAGAGACTGCTGTTTGGGGTAGTCAAGCCGGCGGGAGCGGTAGTCTATCGGCCGGGAGCCGGCGGTACTCTAGTACTTAAGTGTGCTGGAGTATCGGCGGGTGTCTCTAGTAGAAGAGTAGCCTGCTTAGCTGGAAACCCCGTGTTACTTGTTGTTGCTTGTTGTGTGTGTGGGGGGGGGGGGCATCGGCACGCGTGCATGTGTGCGTCGGCACGCGTCCGTGTGCTTCAGCACGCGCGTGTGGAGTGCCGCACCGCTGCGAGTGCTGCGCCCGGCAAGCTTGTGCGTGTGCGTTGGCACGCGTGTAATCCCCTCCCTGGGGACCCTACCACCGGGAAGCCGCATCAGACCGCTTGTGTTTGTCTGGTCTACTTGCGATCCACCCAGGCATAATCTAATTTAAAGCAAAATTAATTGTTGCTGTTTCGGGTATCCAACCTCACCCTACACCTCGAGCACTATAGCACACCACATGCTGAAAAGCATAAAGCTGTACACATCACACGTTCGTGTACCTATAAACCCCTAAAACAGCAAGTAAGGCTTCCCTGCCGCTGCTGCCATAAAATACAAAAACACAAAAACAATTCACAGTTGACAAGCGCATGCCATTGAGCATGCCCCCGGAAGTGAGACCCATGAACCTGTGGCGCAGGGCAGGGGAGTGGCGCAGGGCAGGCCAGGGAGTTACATCCGTTGTTGTGTGCACCGTTGTGAGCGCGCGCGCGTGGTGCTGCAGCAGACCCCCAGGCCCACCACCCTACTGCAGTGCACTGCTGCAAACAAACAGTGATCTGGATGGCCTCTGCTACGAGCTTTCCAATGCAAGTGGAATGGTTCCAATCCAAGCACAGGAGCGTGAGTTATGACCGTTTTTTGTTTTTCAAGTAAACGGCGTCTAGTGCTGCGTACAGGGCGTATATACGCTCCCTCACGTACGTACGTACGAAAAATAATTACGTACGCGTACTCACGTACCGTGCAACCCTGGGCCCAAGCAAGGGGGGTGGGGAGCAATGGTTGTGCCTTGCCCCGCTGCCCGATCCACGCAGGGCCGAGGCTGCGAGCGCCTTCAAGATGATCAGCAACTTCTCGAGCAACTGCACCGACCTCCCATACGCCGGCCCCGTGTTCGGAGTAATCTGCACGTTCATGAACTTTGCCGCCGACTACCTCGACCTCAATGATGCGCGCTTCAGGCTGTGCCTCGACGTCGTGAAGTTGTTTGAGCTTCTGATGCCGCTGGCCTTCAGGAAGAAGAAGCAGGAGACGTTCCTGGACATCGCCGGTGGCGTCGGGCAAATGCGCATGCTTCAACTGGAGACGGTGCGTTTGCTGCACCATGTGACCGACACACACCAGTGTTTCCGCTAGCCAACCCGACAAATGCACAGCACACTGCACTTCGGGTTGAGATTGGCCGCTTCGGGCTGGCGCGTCGGGTTGAGATTGCGCGCATTCCGACCCGAAACGTGTGAAATTTGCATTTTCACACTTTTCCGCCAAAATTCGCCTCCGTTGGGTTTAGAGTGGCGAAAGGAGCGTAAGGCCCGAGTTCAGCCATCATTTTTCCAATAGCCCAACAAAACCACTGACACACCACTAATGGGACGGTGACTGTGCCGGCGCATGCGATTGGACATCGGGGGGGGGGGGGCAGATAAACAAAAGCCAAGTAGGTATCCCAATGAATTATCCCCGCCTGGTGGATGGTTGATGATGAGAGTTTTACAATCCACTTCTGGCGGTCACACGTACGGTTCCAAAGCTCCAGGGACTTAGAGAAACAAGGCTCAAGGCCCACAAAAGGTCAAGCTACAAGTAGCCCACGGTAACGCCATCCACACTTGGTGGCGGGCGCCAAGCAAGCAGCACCACTGTGCAGGCTGCACACCCAGCCCCTCAAATGGCCAGAGGGCGGACCCAAGGTATAAAACCATGAAGGGACCAAAAAGCCCTCCCCCAGACCACCGGAAGCGGGGCTAGTAGCACACCCGCCGCAGCACTCTACTCAGCGACCACACCGCACCCGCCACCGCACGCGTGTGGCGCCACCTCCCCTTCAAAAACACCCCCAGAGGGAATGCCATCTAGCAAGCAGGTGCAGGCACCCGCTCGCCGTCAACGACGAGGCGCGCGCGGTGGAACTGCGCCCGCTTCCCCGCAACCTTGGCGGCGAGGAAAGCGGGCCACAGCGCCTGGTGCTGCGCCTCCTCGCGGTCACTGAGGACGTCGAAGACTGCAGTCGAGTCCACGCAGCGGCGCAGCTCGTGGCGCCAGCGCACGACAGTGTCGGCCACGGCGTCAGACGCCACGGTGAAGAGCACACGCAGCACACCGCCCCCGCGTGGCTCCACGCCGATGCCCCCGACGGCAGGCTTGGCGTTGAGGAGCGACGCGGACACGACGCCACCATCAGCCGGCTCCCGCCGGCCGGTGCCGCCGTAGAGGAAGCGCACGACATCCGTAGCCAGGCGGACGGGCAGGCTGGTGCCGTCCTCGGCAGCTGCAGCGATCCACTCCGCCGCCGCCGCCGCCGCCGTCGCCTCTTCTTCATCCATCCGTCTGCCACCGCCCGCGAGGAACCAGTTGGCACCGCGTGCCACCGGGATGGACAGCACGAAGCTGCGGCGCAGCGACGTGTCGCCCACACGCCACACATTGTTGACCACAATCATTGCTCCCCCCCCCCCCCCCCCCTCGCTTGGGCCACACGCAGGCGATGACTGGTGCGCGCAGTGTCATGCAGGCGGAAACCGGCTGCTGTGGACTCTTCAAGGCTGCTACGATCAGCAATTCGCTGCTGCATAACGTGAAGGACGCAGCAGAATCACTGCGTGTGGCGAGGCACGAATTTTGGGAGATGGTCAAGGCCAACCACCTGTCACCTGACACGCTGGCCAAGGTCTCGGCTTAAGTTGAGAAGCAGGGGGAAGAGGACAAGAGGCAAGCGGAGCGCAAGGGGCAGGCGGAAGAGAGCGGGTGGGTGATGTCGAAGGCTGATTCGGAGGCGGTGGTGGCGACGGCGAGGAAGAACGCGGAGGAGGAGAAGCAGGCGGAGGAGGAGAAGCAGGCGGAGGAGGAAGCAGCAGTGGCTGCGAGGGAGAGGGAGAAGGCGGACAAGAGGGCCAAGAAGGCGGAGGAGGTGCAGGACAACTGGCGCAGGTGGCCTTCAGGACCTGAGAGTTGCAAAAATCGCAAGTGCTGCCTCTGCAGCTGCCTGCCTCTGCAGCTCTGCTGGCCGTGCAGGCCCCAGCAGCAGCAGCAGCAGCAGTGGCAGCAGCAGCATCAGCAGCGATGGCGACCTGGTTGTGGGCCTCGTGATCCAGGCAGAGCAGGGCAACTGTTGCTGTCATCTTGACTCAATTCGAGTAGCGAGGCCGCAGCAGCTGCAATGGGGGTGGGATGGCACCCGCAGCGATGGCGACCTTGGGTGTACAGGTATTACATGTGCGTGCTTGGAGGTTCCCAGGGCATGAGGTATCACAGCCTAGACTAGAAGTCAAGGGGGGAAGTCAAGGGGAGGAGTGATATTTTCCTTTTCAAGGTGGTCAATTAATATTCTGGAGCCATTTGACTGGAATGAAAAACCCGGCTCCGTGGCTCTCAGAATCCGGCTCAACGTGCCGAAAAGAAAATCACTGACGAGGAGAGCCCGAAAGGCTGCGCAAGTTTCTGCCTAACAATATGCGGAATCGCATCAGCAGGCTATGTCAAATTTATGTACCCGAGAGCGCTGCTGGAGACCAGGCCGCTTGGTGCACGTGCTGCCGAGGTGCCAAGCCCCAGCAGCCGCACTTGTCACCGCCATCGCCATCACCATCTATCATCATCATCACCATCCTGCACCATCCTGCACCAATAACTGCCATCTGTGCATGGGCACTTCAGCATGACTGCAGCACCTTGATCCACTGTGCCAGGCCTGCACCAGCCTGCACCAACGTTGCTTCATCGGCAGGCTCTCCAGCGCTGCTACAGCACCTTGATCCACTTTACCGGGCCTGCACCAGCCTGCACCAACGTTGCTCCATCGGCAGGCTCTCCAGCGCTGCTACAGCACCTTGATCCACTTTGCCGGGCCGTACACGTCCCCGTTGAGCAAGAACAGCATGTACATCCCGGGCGGGGCGATGTTGGCGTTGGGCGGGCCGCGCACGGTGATCGAGCGTACGCCGCTCTCCCCGTCTGTGGTCGTTGACAGGATTGCTAGGCCAACAAGGCGCTGGTGCATGTTGAACGTGTGCGTGTCGCTTGAGGGGGCCTGCGTGGGGGGAGAGGGTGCAGGGGCACAACAGTGAGAAGGTGTGTGTGTGCAGGGGGGGGGGGGGCTTTCAAGCGCTGGTGCATGTTGAACGTGTGTGTGTCGCTCGAGGGGGCTTGTGTGAAGGGAGAGGGCGCAGGGGCAAACCGTTGGAGTGGGGGGGGGGATGTCGAGCGCTGGTGCATGTTGAACGTGTGCGTATCGCTTGACAGTGAGAAGGTGTGTGTGGGGGGGGGGCTGGGCTAGGGATGGGCATGTCCTCCCCCAGACCCATGACTGCCCCCCCCCCCCCCCCCTGCCCTCTATTCACTCCATTGTTCCCTCACAGGAATGCTTCCAGGCTCCCACACGGATGGCGGAATATTAGACGGAAACCATTCGACTGTGCTGTGGATCCAGCAGGTGCGTGTGTGTGTGTGTGCGTGCGTGCGTGTGTGTGCGTGTGTGTCTGCATGTGTCTGCTGCTGTGGACCCAGGCGTGATCTGACAGAGGGGGGAAGGGGGTGCCACCACTCACCACGAGTACTGCCGACGTCACATTCGCTCGTGCGTCCAGTATGGAGAAGTTGATTGACGCGGTGGCCCCAAAGCGCAGCTCAGCGGGCGCATCGAGGATGGTTGGGTGCACGGTGGCGTAGTCGGCGCCCAGCACAAACGGCGGGGAGAAGATCTCGACGCGGTACTCCCTGCGGGGCGTGGTTGGCAGAATGGGGAGAAGGAGGAGTGAGAAGAGGGATGGGGGGGGGGGGATTGAAGCAGACGGGGCCTACCGAGATTTTCTGTGCCAACAGACAGCTGCCTGGCCATCCTGTGCTCACACTCCCATCCCAGTGGAACATTCCCCACCAGATTTGAAAGCGAAGGTGGTTCGGGAAGAGGGATCACCAGCACACAAGAGCAGTTGCAAGGCCCATGTACGTCGTTCCTACTCAAAAGACGCAAAGACGTGTCTCTCAAAGACTCGAGTCAGCGCACTGCGCGGCTGGTGAGTGAGTTTGTTGGTGATTTACTCATCCAGTGCAACTCACGTGAAGGACGTCGGGCACTCGGAGTAGTTGGCGGTGGACCAGAAGCGCGCGGAGCGGTCGCTGCCCGCGACAAAGATCGTGCCGTTGGTCGTGAGGCCCGCGGTCGAGTGCAACAGGCGCGCAATCTGGGAGCGCGCGAGCGTCTCGTAGCGCACGCCCTCGGGCGCCGAGGGGCTGTAGAGCACCGGCCAAAAGTTGGGGTCGTTGAGCATCGCGACCCCACCCGCGGCCGCGTCTCCGAGCAGCCCTGCCTTGGCGCCCCCGATGAGGATGACCTTCCCATTGGGGAGGAGCACGCTGGAGTGGGACACGCGAGGGCTCGGCATCTCCTCCATCTGCCAACCGTCACCCGTCGACACGCCGCCGTCCGCCGTCGCGTTGACGCGCAGCCGCATGCTCAGGTTCACGGCCGAGGTGTTGATGCCCCCGAAGCTCCACTGGCCGCCAAAGATGCTGCGTTAAGAGGCAGGCAACGCGGGCAGGGTTCAGGGCAGGGACGTGGCTGGGTTGAGGATCCAGCCAGCCCCGCAGGGCAGCCAGCTGCAGGATGCCAGCAGTGGGGAAGAAGGGGAGGTAAGCTCCGCCCTCTTCCTACCAAGCACATTCCATGTACCCACCCAGCGATCCCACAACCACTAGTAGGCAGCCATCTGTTGGCAGTTCTTGTGCAGTATATATATGCAGAGCAACGTCAAACAAACTGCCAGTTGGGTGTTCGTCACACGTGACTAACATCCAGCCTCATTTCCATTCCCCAATGCCTGTCTCCACTCCAGTCAAACACGGATCACTCACATGACCTCTGGCATGTAGTTGTTCTCAGGCGTGAGCGGCAGCATCACGGCGCTCCCACTGAAGGGGTATTGGGTCATCATTCTGGGTGCCAGGGCCGACCAGTTGGGCAGCACGGCGACGGTGCGGCCGGTGAGGGGCGCGATGATCTCGCCATACGTGTTGGACCAAACGAACATGTCACCTGCAGGAGGGGGAGGGGAGGGCAGGGGGTCGATCGGTGTCACTGTGCCACAAAGTGCACTGTGCTGGAAGCACTGTGCCCAGCACGTGCAAGTTGGCAGGAGTGTCAACCCGAGGTTGTGTGTGTGGGTGGGTGGGGGGGGGGGGGGAGCAGCCTAGCTAGGGGTGGAACCTGCCGAATAGTGGAACCGGAAACCAGCAGCACTACCAAAGACGTGGCCACAGAGAAGCAGCATATGCCAGCAGCAGGCACCCAGGCCCAACCTCCCACTATACGGCGCTCGCATGGCACGCTGATATGCAACGCCGCATAGTCATCAGCGTCGAAAGCGTCACATGACGTGAGCGCCTAGACCCTGAGTAAAAACACAAGACCCCCAAAAGCGAGTTACCAGTAAGGCCACATAGTAGAAGGAGTAGGAGCTGCATAGGTGCGGGGCCTTGTCGAAACCCCTGGCACCCACCCGTGGGAAGGACGAAGACGAAGGGGTAGAGGACGCTCTTCGTGTGCTTCATAAATGCTGGGCTCATCTGGATGACTAGGGTGGGCTTGGTCGCGTTGGAGGGGTCCCACACTTCGTAGAAGGCATTCTGGAGTAAGAGGGGGTGAGGGAGGGGAGGTAGGGGAGGAGGGGGTCAGTTGGAATACTAGGCAGATGGGGAGAGAAGGGGGGGAGGGCAGGTTGCGCCCATCCGATGCACTCACCCTAAAAACAGCACCGAGGTTTGTTCAGGCGAGATTTTTGGGGGGGAGTGCCAAAGCAGGGGGCTGGGGCTGGCAGACGCACCTACCATCACAACTCACCGAGGTTGGTGGGGCCGGGTGTGTTGGAGATTGGCAAGCATGGCACGTGGTTTTGATGGTTTTTTGGGGGGGTGCGGGGAGGAAAGTTGCTGCCAGCTGCCGCACTCGCCTTCTCCACCAAGGTTGGTTCGGGCAAGGTTTTGTTGGGAGAGTGCCGCTTGCCTTGAGGCAAGGGGCGGAGGGGGGGGGGGGGGGTCAGATGCACCTACCCTGAGAACTGCACCGAGGTTGGTGGAGCCGGGTGTGTTGGGGATTGGCAAGCACGGCACGTGGTTTTGATGTTTTTTGGGGGGGGGCGGGGAGGAAAGTTGCTGCCAGCTGCCGCACTTGCCTTCTCCACAAAGGTTGGTTCGGGCAAGGTTTTGTTGGGAGAGTGCCGCTTGCCTTGGCAAGGGGGGGGGGGGGGGGGGGGGGGGTCAGATGCACCTACCCTGAGAACTGCACCGAGGTTGGTGGGGCCGGGTGTGTTGGGGACTGGCAAGCATGGTACGTGGTGTTGATGTTTTTTGGGGGTGGGGGTTGGGGGGTGAGGTTGCTGCCATCCGACGCACTCACCCTCACAACAGCACCGAGGTTGGTGGAGCCGGGTGTGTTGGGGAGTGGCAAGCATGGTTTGTGGTGTTCGTGGTTTTATGGGGGGGGGGGGAGGAAAGTTGCTGCCAGCTGCCGCACTCGCCTTCTCCACCAAGGTTGGTTCGAGCAAGGTTTCGTTGGGAGAGTGCCGCTCGCCTTGAGGCAGGGGGGGGGGGGGTCAAACTCACCGACCCTGAGAACTGCACTGAGGCTGGTGGGGCTGGGTTTGCTGGGGAGTGGCAAGGAGGGTACGTGGTGTTGGTGGCTTTTTTTGGGGGGGGGGGTCAGGTTGCTGCCATCCGACGCACTCACCCTCACAACAGCACCGAGGTTGGTGGGGCCGAGCTCGTCGGGGCCGACGGGAGACGGAGAGTCGCCCATCACGGTGATCATGCCCTGCGTCACGTCACATGGGGGAGAGGGGGGCAGTGCTTACGTGAGGCACCCTCTCAAGGTGTGGGGGGGTGTCGAATTGGAGGTCATGTTGCGAGGACAAGGATACGTTTGTGGGTGCTGGTGCTCGCGCACGAATCTCTCTGTTCTCTCTCTTCCTCTTCTCTTCGTCGCTCCTCCTCCCACGTCCCCTCTCTATTGAGTCTGTCTCTCTGCCTCTCTCTTTCTCTGTCTGTCCCCTTCTCTCTCTCTCTCTCTCTCTCACTCACATTGGGAAGCTGCGTTGCAGTGGCCAGCCAGTGGCCATACTGAAGCTGGGAGCCAGCATCCTGTAGGGTGGTCGGGGAAGGGACGAGAGTGAGGGAGGGGGTGGAGGGGGGGTAAGGGTGGGTGGTAAGGGGGGGAAGTGGAGCGGATGAAAGTTCAAGCCAGTATTGCACCACAGGGTCGCTGAAATTCTGTAGCACGGCTGGGGGGGTGCCTTCAGAACGGCCGGGGGAGTGCCGCCTCTCACCTCTCACATTGCATAACCACATGTGAGGCAAAACCTGCTACCTGCACTGTGGTGCTGCTCGCTTGGCGCCCCGCCACCTGGTGTGAGTGGTGTTGTTGTCCCCCCCGCCCCCCCCCATCCCTTCTTATTGGCAGGTCCTCAGAACTGCTCTCTTTGCGTCCTGCTGCACCTTTTCAACCGTACGGGCGACCGCCGTTAGTGGATGGTAAACTGTTCATAACCGTACCTGCAGTAGGCTGGCGTGCTGCGTGGCCTTGCGGCCTCTCCTAGTGGAGCAGCCCTAGTCTAAGTTTGTAGGTAGACACGTATTCGGGCAGATTGCGCTGCGTGGCCTTGCGGGCTCTCCTAAAAGAGCCCTCCTAGTAGAGCCCCCCTTACACGTTCACGTAGTCTATATGTAGACGTACACGTAGTCAGTTAAGCCCCCCCTAGACGTACACGTATTCAGTTAAGGCCTAGACTACACGTAGTCTAGGCCTTCACTCACGCAGCGGGGTCCTCAGGGCGTGAACGTGTAAAACATGTGAAAACAGTACTGCACCCCCTGATAGGCTAGCGCGCTGCATGGCCTTGCGGGCTCTCCTAGTAGAGCTCCCCTAGACGTGTGGTCTAGGCCTTGACTCGCGCCCCCGGGTCCTCCGGGCGCGTACGGGAAAAAGCTGTGAAACCCTACCTGCAGGACAGCCGATGTCATGTTAAGGATGCGCAGTCCGCGCCGGCCCTCGGGGTACTTGCTCTGGGGCTTGTGCCCAGCCAGGACCAGCACGTCGCCTGCAGAGGGGGTGAGCGTATGTTTGTGTGTGTGTGTGTGCGTGTGTGCGTATATTGATACCCATGTAAGTGGTTTTGGACGAGTGTGAGCGGTGTTGCACGTGTTTTTGGTGTGTGATTGGCTAAGTCTTTCGGACAAGTGTGTGTCAATGGTTATGTTTGCTTGATGCCTCCCTCCCATGCCACGAGCATGTGGGTGCAACATGTGCAAAGATGAGCAAAGGTTTGTAGGAGTCGTATAATAGGCAGCATGGACCAGCACGTCTGCTGCAGAGGGGGCGAGGGTAAGTGGTTTCGCTTGAGACCTCCCTCCTGCCTCCCTCCCATGCCACGTACATGCTGTTGCGACAAGCGTCAAGCTGAGCAAAGTTGTTTTAGGAGTCGCATAGGCAGCCTCCACCAGTGTGTCTCCTGCAGAGGAACGAGTGAGTGGATTCGCTTGAGGCCTCCCCTCCTGCTTCCCTCCCGTGTCACGTACATGCGGTCGCATCATGTGTTCATATGAGCAGAGCTGTCTCCATCTCTCCCATAGAAGAGAGAGAAGGACAACTCTCTCTCTCTCTTGCTCTCCCTGGTTCTCTCGCACACACTCAACACACTCCCCCTCTCGCACCATTTGTCGTGAAGCTATGCCCGGCGTTCTCGAGTGATTCGGCACACTCAACGTTGACATTGGTGCGCGTGACCAGGTCTATGTAGGCCGCGTTGAAGGGCAGCCTGCGCAAAAGGGTGTAGGGCTCAGGGTTCAGGGTCTTAGGGTTTAGGGTTAAGAGTAAAGAGTAAACGTCGACGTTGGTGCGTGTGACCAGGTGTACGTAGCCGCATTGAAGGGCGGCCTGCGCACAGGGGTTCACGGTTCAGGGTTTAGGTCTAAGCTCCAGGGTTCAGGGATGGGTCTAGGCGCTGGTGCTAAGACTGTAAGATGTCGGTGCTGGCGAGTCGATGTGACTGTTGCTATTCAACCCTACTGCCTCACCCATCTGGATGCCTGAAGGATGGATGGGTTTAGGCCTCGACCCTAGGGTTCAGGGTCTTGGGTATAGGCGAAGGAAGTAAGACTGGAAGACGGTCTGCTGGAAAGCCACACAAGACTGTTGCTATTCAACCCTACTGCCTCACCCGTCTGGATGCCTGAAGGACGGACAGTGCGGAGGGTGAAGGACCCCTAAAAGGCGCAGGACTATCCGCACGTTGGGGAACCCTAGTTGAAAAAACACGTGTCCTATGTAGGACTCCTGTGGACTCCTAAGGCTTGGCTGCCATAAGGACAGAAGGAAGCCTTATGAAACCCTGCCTCACCCGTCTGGATGCCTGAAAGACGGACGCTCCATGAGCAGAAACTTGTCGGTGCCTGCAGGTGATGACGGTGTTGACGTTGTGTTCACGTCTTGTCATGTAAACTGAAACAACTCGGGGGATGGACTTTTGCAGCGGGGGGGAGCACAGCATGAGTGTGAAGAAAGAAACTGCGTGACTGCCCAGATCGATTCGTGTAATTGGTTGCATCGGTTTGTGTAGGCTGGAAACTTGCTGTGCTGTGAAGGTGGCTTTGGCACAAGAACAACGGCAGATGCGAACATACACGCCGCTGTGAGAGCTTGCGCGTTTGCGAGTATGCAAGCGCGGGGGGCGCGGGGGGGGGAGGGGAGAGGGGCAGAGGGGAGACAGGGAGGGGAGAGGGGGGGGCAAGGGGGGCGAGGGGGGCGAGAGAGGGCGAGGGGGTGCGCACCTGGGATGGCGACCAGCTGCACGCCGACCACATTTGACTGCCCGATGAGTTCGTACTTCCCGTAGATTGCGGGGTCGCCATCCGCAGGTGGGACTTGGCCGAATGCCGCGCGCGGGGGGGACGGCGGGGGGGCGGGTACCGGCGGAGGCGACGGTGGGGGCACGGGCGCGGGGGGGCGACGGGGGGGGCACGGGCGCGGGGGGGGGCGACGGGGGGGTGCTCGGTGCTGCGGGGGGAGAGGGTGCAGCCGGGCGACGGGGCGGCCAGTTGATGTCGGAGAGCGTGGAGCGGCGCGCGTGCACGTGGACCGACGGGTTGAGGCTGCCAAGGGCCAGCACGAGGAGGAGTAGAGGGACGAGCACTGGCCGCGCGCTGGCGGCGGCGCGCGTCGGTGCAGCTCTGAACGCCATGATGGCGGGGCGCTCTTGGGGGAGAGGACGGGGGAGTGTGGGGTCTCGGGAGGCCCTGCGGACGATAGAGGGGAGGGGAGGTCGCGCATTAACCCAGGTGATCTGTGGAGCCCGGCCTGGGGGGGCGCGCAGGCGAGCCGGGCGGGACCTGGGAGGGAGGGCGGAACCTGGGGGGCAGGCGAGGGGGCGCGCCAAAAGCGCCTGATGGGCTCAGGTGGGTGGCGGGCTCGCTGCACATCCAAGGGCGCAGTCTGCGTGTGTGCGTGAACCAGGGGCAAGGCGTGCCCGGGTGTTGGTTGCTGTGCTCGAGTGCCTGTAGTGGGGCGTTTGAGCAGTGTGCCTCCTCGCCTGCCAAGCTGTCTGTGCTAATCCCCAAGTCACCCGTGCGCCCTTCGAAATCGCAACCGCAGCCAGCAACACACCGTGTTACCGTTACCCATGTGCGCGCCTGCTTGACGCGCGCATCATTTGGGGCGTTTTCGGTGCCGACAGAAGGTGTGCGCGCCGACAGAAGGTGTGTCACCCACCCCTGCATCGCAACTTACCACCTTTCCAGTTTTCCCTTGTGCGCACCTGCACTCACGCGTGGAACTGTTGGGGCTGGGGGGCGCGAGTGGTGTCGATGGATGGGATGCCAACGACGGAGGGGTAAAGAGGTAACACTCGGAGCTCAGCACGAAGCGAGCTCAACGAGTGCGATGGGAGTCCTCTATGTCTTTGGGGTAGACAAAGTGACGCAAGGTTTGATGCGAGGGGGGGGCGAGGCGGCCATTTTGTAGAGGCGGACAGTGTCCACACACACGCCCACCAGCTGCTGGTCGAGAGCAGAGCGTAACCACATGTGCGCACATGTACGATTGGTTCCGGAAGTCGTCCCGTTTACCTCAGCCGGGAGCGTGTCCTCCACACGCGAGCGTGTCCTCCGCACGCGAGCAACACCAGCCTGAGTGTGCAGCATGGCAGTGGGAATGCGGCATCACCGGCTGACAGCAGCCGCCTTGCACCCTCCTTGTGCTGCGCTTTCTTGAAGCCAAGCTACAGAGCACTAAGGGACGGCAATGGGGAGGCAGTGCATGCATGCGTGCGTGTATGTGTGTTGGAGAGAGAGCATGCGTGTGAGAAAAAGAGCATGCACGTGCGTGCATTTGGGATGTGGCGACCAAATAGGTCCTGCCAGAAGAGGACCGCATCCGCTGCTCGCGACGAGTGTTGGCCAGAAGGAGTGGTGGCATCAGAGACCCCCCCCCCCCTTCGCTGCTCCCGACGAGTGTTGGCCAGAAGCGGTGGTGGCATCAGAGCCCCCCCTCCCCCCCCCCGCAGGAGTTGGAGGGCCTTCACAAGGCTCGAGGCCTTCACCAGGGCCCGAGGGCTTTCCTCGCCGCCAAAGCTGCGGGGAAGCGGGCGCAGTTTCACCGCGTGCGCCTCATGGTTGACGGCGAGCGGGTGGCTGCACCTGCTTGCTGAGTTGCACCCTGCCCCAGGGGGGGGGGGGTTGAAGGGAAGGTGGCACCACACGCGGTGGCGGGTGCGGTGTGGTCGCTGTTTACAGTTTACAGTATGCACCCTCGGGGCGTGGGATTGAGGGAGCTGCCTTACGAGGCTAGCTACTAGTGTGGTCGCTGGGAAGAGCGTTGCGGCGGGTGTGCTACCAGCCCCGGTTCTGGTGGTTTGGAAGGCCCCTGGTCCCTTGATGGTTTTATACCTTGGGCGGCCCTCCACCCACCGAAGGGGTTTTGGTGAGGTGCCTGTGCTGCTGCTTGGCGCCCACCACCTGGTGTGGGTGGGCAACTTTTGTAGCTTGACCTGTTGGTGGGCCGCGTGCCTGCTGTCTGAAAGTCCTGCTGGGACTTCGGAACGGATTGTGACCGCCGGCAGTGGATGTGTAACACTACTCTCTCTCTACGTTGACGTTGAAATAGGCGGCCGCAAAGGAGGCTGGGGGCTGCTAAACTGCTGCAATTCAAGCTGGCAAGTTGATTTGTGCATCGATGACCGCCAATCCTGCGCCAATCCTCCCCAGCCGCAAGGGATCAAAATCCCCCGCCAGCCGAGCAGCAGACAGGCCACCTGCTCACAGGGCTTACACCAGTGTTTCCGTTAGCCAACCCGAAACCCGACAAAGTACAATTTCGGGTTGAGATTCGCCACTTCGGGCTGGGGCGTCGCGTTGAGATTGGGCGAACTCCGACCGAAAAGTGTGAATGTCGACATTTCACACTTTTCCGTCGAAATTCGCCTCCATCGGGTTGAGGTTGGCGAAATGTTAGGCCCGGGTTGAGCCATCATGTTTTCAAGATCCTTAACAGAACCACTGTAAGCCTTACACCGTGCCCCCTCACCTCCCGCCCGGAGTTGGGCGCTTGACACGCATATCTACATGTCTTGAGTAAGGGTTCCAACTCAGTTCCAACTGCAGTCCAGTCGTGCACAACCAGATCATCGAGCCACATATCATATGACAGGCAGTCAGACAACCTTGCGAGCCACACCGCGCACAGCTTGGGCGTGCGCCCTGATTGAGTGAGGCAGCCGGTTCGATCCAATGAAGCAAAGCAAATCCAACCAATCAACACAAAAAAAAGAATTTTAACAGCAATTAAGCAAAGTCGAGTGCCAGGCGCCGCAGGCCACAAGCTGCTTCCCACTGCATGGTTTACCGGCACAGAGGAGAGTTCCCCCAGCAGCTGCCGGAGAGGCGAAACAGCACCAGCAGCAGCGGCAATATCCGCCCGGCTCTGAGCGATCTGTTGCGTGCCAGCACCTCGCCCCGATTGAGCTCGGGCCCCGATTGAGAAAAATTATAAAGATCAAATTATGCGAAGTCGAGTGCCAGACGCAGCAGGCCACTTGCTGCCGCCCAGTGCCGGTCCCCGGCACAGAGGAGAGTTCCCCCAGCAGCTACCTGAGAGGCGGAACGGCACTGGCTGCGGCGATCTCCGCCCGGCTCTGAGCACTCTGTTGCGTGCCAGCACCTCGCCCAGATTAAGCGCGGGCCCCGATTGAGTGGCGCGGGTTGAAACGATCAAATTACGCGTAGTTGAGTGCCAGCCCCAGAAGCTCATGCGCTTCTCCCCACTGCAGGTCGACCGGGGAAAGCTTCCCCAGCAGCACCACGAGGGGCGGAACGACACCAGCGGCAGCAATCGCGGCCTGGTTCTGCGGGTGGTTGACAGCAAGGGCGCGCGGATCCCCTACTGCCACCTCCCGCACGTCTGCCGAGAACTTAGGCCCCAGCAGCACCACGAGGCGCGGAATGACATCAGCGCCAATTACGGCCTGGTTCTGTTTGTGATTGTCTGCCAGAGTGCGCAGTGCACATACTACGACCCTCCGCATGCTTGCTGAGGACCCAGGCCCCAGCAGCACCATGAGGCGCGGAGCGGCACCAGCGGAAGCAATCGCGGCCTGTTTCTGCGGGTGGTTGGCGGCCAGGGCGCGCAGAGCCCCTACTGCGCCCTCCCGCACGTCCGCTGAGGAATCACGCCCCAGCAGCCGCACGAGGCGCGGAATGGCGCCGGCGAGAGCGATGGCGGCCTGGCTCTTGGCACCAATGAGTGCCAGCTCGCACAGCGACGTCGCTGCTGCCTTGTGCACGCATGAGGAGGAGTGGGGCCCCAGCGCCCGCACCAGAGCAGGGACGGTGTCAAGCAGAATCTGAAGTCCACCGTCAGCAACGGCGGCAGCTGCCGCCTCGGCAGCGGCAGCCTCGTCAGTGGCAGCGGCAGTTGCCGCCTCGTCAGCATCAGTGTCAGCAGCAGCCTCGTCAGCGGCAGCGGCAGCTGCAGCCTCAGCCTCGGCAAATGCATATGCCGCCTCGGCCTCGGCAGCAGCAGCTGCCGCCTCGTCATCAGCGGCGTCAGACACAATCTCAAGTCCATCAGCAGCAGCAGCAGCAGCAGCAGCAGCAGCAGCAGCAGCGGCAGCTGCCGCAGCGGCCTGAGAGCGCTGCCCAGCTAGCTCCCGCAGTGCGCCAGCTGCATGCCCCTGAAAGTATTTGGAGCTAGAATGCCGCAGCTTCCGCAGAGCGAGAATGCCACCAGCAGCGGCAATCGCGGCCTGGTGTGGCCCGGCAGCCATGTTGGACAGCGCACCCACTGCAAACTTCTGCATGGCTGTCGTAGATTCAGACCCCAGCAGCAGCACCAGAGGCGGGATGCCCCCAGCGTTGGCTATCACAGACTGCTTCTTATCTCTTGCTTTCTTTTGATCCTTGCTCTCAGCGAGGCTGCGCATCGCACTTGCCGCCCCCTCGCGCACGGCCGCCGGTATGTCAGGCCCCAGCGTCCGCACCACGAACCAAACGCCACCACCACCAGCCCCTGGCGCAGTGCCGGCCAGTGTGCGGAGGACAAGGGCCGCCGCCTGGCTCACGCCCTTGGAGCGAGGCCCCTGCAGCTGCAGCAGACGCTGGATGCCCCCAGCAGCGGCGGTTGCCTCCTGGTTCTGCGTGTGGTTGGCAGCCAGGCTGTGCAGTGCACCTGCCGCCGCCTTCTGCACGTCTGCCGGTTTGTGAGGCTGCAGCATATTCAGCAGTGATGGAATCCCGTCCGCCGCGGCAATTGCAGACTGGATCCGTGCATGGCCTGAAGCCAGGTTGCAAAGAGCGCCGGCTGCCGCAATCTGCACATCTTCTTGCTGCCGTGCCGATGCGTCAAGAAGCTTCACCAAAGGCGGGATGGCACCGGCAGCAGCGATGTCGACCAAATTGTGAGCATCGAGAGCCAGGTTGCCCACGTTCGCGAGCCAGCCTCTCGAGTGCATCGGCTGCGGCCTCCTGGGTAGCTGCAGACGGGTGCTGCCCCAGCAGCTCCACCAGGGTGGGGATGGCACCAGCAGCGTCGAAAGCGGCCTGGATCGCAGCAGACGTCAGCTGCTCCCCGAGGCTGCCGAGCGCCTGTACGCCCAGCTCCTGCACGGCAGGTCACATGCTGCCCAGATTATGCACTAGGTCCCCAAAGCGGGGTGCCATGCAGAGCTGCGTGCATGCCACCTGCAGGTCTGCCACCTGTCCGTGCAGCGTGGCGTGGCATCCATGCAGATCGAGCTTGCGGAGCTTGGGGCATGCCTTCAGCGGCGCAACGCTCCTGACTCGAATGCTGGCCGCCATCCATAGCTCCTCGAGATGGCTGCACGCTTTCAGAGGAGACAGATCCGACGCATCCGCAGGCACGTGAGCTGCCCACAGCTGCGCACAGCGTCGATGGACCGCAGGTCGGCGCAGCCGCTCACAACGAACGCTCGGAGCGTGGCAGAGATGCTGCTGCTGAAGCCATGCGCCATATCCCAAAGAAGGCCGCTGGTCCAGAAGGTGCCTTCAGCGTCGGACACCTGCAAACACCGTGTGGCACGGGGCACGCACGTGCGTACAGGTCAGGACGCAGGGCTGTCACGACCTCGATGCATGCAACAGGAGGTGGCCAGTTCGCATGCGGGGGCAGGGTGGGGTGGCAGCCAAAAGGAGGGATGGCTGGCATGCACACGCGCACAGGTCAAGACGCACGGCCTGGACACTACCGCGATGCACGGGGGATTGTAATCCCCATGCATACCATATCAATCCGGATTGGTATGCAGGCGCAGGGTACAGGGCAAGTGCAGGGTGGGGTGGGACACGTACAGGCCTGTACCAGCCAACATGTGAGACAGCTTGCTTGCATGCGTGTGCATGGAGCGTGCATGGAGCGTGCATGAGACGGCACCCATGCAGCAAGGCAGCTCATCAGCAGGGTGCGTGGGTGGCGCAAATGCAGAACGACAGGAATTTTCGAAACGGCACCCACCTGTAGAGCTCTGATTGTGATGCTCGTCAGGCCAGTCACTGATGCCGTGCTGAGTGGCAGCAGGTTGGAGGCGCTGCGCTTGCTCAGGCCCAGCAGCGTCAGGTCGACCACGAGGGGTCAGCGTCGAAGAGCGGACACGAGGTCTGTCGCGGAGAATCCGCATCCCCCCTTCAGGGGAGCCGGGCTTGCCACCCGCTTGACGGAGCCGTCCACCATCGACTGGATCGCGCTGCTGGTGCCCCGCAGCGCCGCCTTGCTCGCTGGATCGAGCTGCAGCCAAAGGCGGGCAAACAGGTCGGGGCAGATGAAAACCGCTGCAAGCCGTGTGACCATCAGGAGCAGCGGTTAAGGCTGGGGGGGGAGGAGTTCTGGGGGGACCCATGCTGGCGCAGAGTGGTAGGGGGCCCCCGGGCAGCCCCCGAGGTGGTAAGCCAGCTGTTGAGTGCGTTCAAAATTTTGGGTTGGACGCGTTCTCTCCCCCGCCCCCCCCCTCCCCCCCTATGGAGCCGGGTCTGCCCCCCCACCTCCACCCACCCCCCACCCAGCGAGGTAGGTTAGGGTACAATACACACTCTTTGGGCAGTGTAAAGGTGTGCCCAAACACATCTTTGGGCAGTGTGACCAAGTCCCATGGGCCGTATTGTGCTGAAGCTTTTGACGACGTTGACGATGACTGTAGCAAGCTTTCGTTGACTCCAACTGTAGCAAAGTTTCGTTGACCCTGATGTCCGGCCGCGGCAAGCGAGCGCGCAGCGCCAGCCCTAGCGTTGGCATGACATGGGAGCAGGTCCCCAACTGCGAGCTGATCCAGTGCCCCGTCCGCCGGACCCGGGGCCGTTCGGTTTGCCCGCCAGCCGGTGGCCAGAGGGGGCGCGGAGTGGGGGGGCGTGGAGGCCGAGCAACTGTTGCTCCGCCAACGGGCGCCTTTGCGGCGGCGTTTGCTGTCCAGGCTGGGCGAGATCCCGCCGTGGCAGCGCAGCGCATGAAGCAGTTGCTGGAGGAATGGCGCGAGCCTGCTGGAGATGAGCCCACCACAACTACTGGAGGTGGCGTTCCTGTTGGAGCTGAGCCAGCCACTGCTACTGGCCGGCAGCTGCTGGAGCATTGGGACAAGCGAGGGGGCGTGCCTGCTGGAGATGAGCCCGCCACCACAACTGGCCGGCATGGGCCGCATGGGCATCAGCAGCATGGGCGCATGCCTAGTGCGCATGCGCAGGCTCGCAACACCGCCTTTGCGGCCAAAGCTCACATGCAAGCCATGGCCAGGCAAGCCTGGGCTGTTGACAAGTCCAGCTACCTGGAGAGGCTGCGGATCAACTCTGCAGATCACGTGTGGGCTGTTGAGCTGGAGGGTACCGCCATGGCATGCTATGCCGTGTGCGACTGCGAGCGTCACAACGGAGCTGTGTGGCTAAAGGTGGGTCCACTTTGCTTGCTGTGATTGGTGGAACGGTGGGCGCTGTGCTCTGATCTGCGGGCCTTGCGCGCGTGCTGCCACTTGCTGTGTTGTTGCCCCCCCCCCCACACACACACGCACGCACCTCCCTCGCCCCCCTCACACCCGTGCATGTGTTTGTGGGCACTGGTCGCTGACTTGCATCCACCTCGGCATGTGCCTTGCAGAGGGACAAGATTGTCCACGTGTACGCCTGCCCCCTCAAGTTTGCGCCACATCCCTCTGCCGACAACACCGCCGCTGTGCCTGCCAACGACCTTGCCGCCGCTCCAGCCGCTGCCAACGACACCGCTGCTGTGCCCGCCGACGACCCTGCTGCCGCTCTGCCCGCTGCCGATGACACCGCCGCTCTGCCCGCCTACGACGACGACGACGCCGACGCCGCGCAGTCAGCAGCTTCTCAGTATCTGTACATTTGCGACTGCGATGGCATGTCGCGAGTGGGGGAGAAGCTGGCCCACTTGGGAGACGTGTCAAGCATGACGCGCTCTGAGTGCATTGCTGAGCTGGGCGGCGAGGGTGCCTTCTGCCAGCACAGTGTGGCGCTGGCGACGCTGATCGCGGAGCGACGTGTTCCCGACCCTAGGTTCACGGGTTCAATTTCGCTCGTTGCGGACTTGATCGCAGTTCCATGCGACGTGCCTGTCACTGTCCTGGAATCGTCGCCGTCCCCGCTGCTGTCCTGCGCTTTCACAGAGGAAGGCCCGACTGTGCCCGCCACCCGCGTCGTCATTGGCGTTAAGAAACACACGTTTGTGTGCTTTACGTGCCCGGAGCATTTACAGGCGAGGTGCGACCGCGTGCGAATGCTGCACGAGCTGACAATGAACCTGAAAGCCGACGTCGGCGTCGGCGTACTCGACGACCATCACTTCGCCTTCGACCCCCTGCAGCGGGACGGCGTCGATTCTGACAGCCTGATTGGCAGCGTCTCATACGAGACTATCCCCGAGCTCATCGTCAACCAGGTGTTCAAGGACCGCGTGGGCGCATTGGACGCGGCAGCCAGCCTGCCAAAGGCGTGCATCCCTCCAGCTGAGGGGTCCCCAAGCCGTCCAACATGCGAATGCGGCGCGCCATGGGGCAACGAGACCGTCGAGGTGCCGCCTAGCGGTGGCGCCACCATCACAAACGAGTGGACCACGAAATGCATCAAAGTGTACGATCGCTGCTGCTCCTCGTACCCAAGCTGCCCGGGGCGACTGCCATATGATGGCCAGCCCGACGCCGTGTTCAACCTGAGCAACCACTCTCTGTATGCGTACGAGGTCATGCACAGCTACTTCAGCTCTTTGGGCACCGACGCGTCCAGTTTTGCTGGCCACTACCAAAGGGTGCAGATGTACCACCGACAAGTCAACGGCGTGCACAGCTTGCTGCCTCGTGCAAGACGTTCCGGCGTGCGCTGAAGGCGTTCATGCGCCTGCTGCGTGTGGAGCACGTCTTTGAGTGCCCGTGCTGCGAGCAGCTGCCCCACTCAAAGCGCATCATCATCATGGACGGGACCTGCCTCGGCTTCCGTCGGGACCTGTTCCGCTTTCTGGGACTGCCGATGGCACACGGTGGTGTCGTGCCTATCTGGTGAGCGCGCACGTGATGTGTAAGCATGCATGCCTTGCTTGCCTGCCTCTGCATGCCTGCCTGCCTGCTTGTTTGCCTCTGGCTGGCTCTGGTTGGCTGCCTCTGGCTGCCTGCCTCTGCCTGCCTACTGCTGGTTGGCTGGCTGCCTCTGCCTTCTGCCTGCCTGCATCTGCCGACCTGCCTGTCTGCCTCTGCCTGCCTCTGCCTGCCTGCTTGCATGTCTGCCTGCCTGCGTGCTTGTCTGCCTATGGCTGGCTCTGGTCGGCTGCCTCTAGCTGCCTGCCTCTGCCTGCCTCTAGCTGGTCGGCTGGCTGCCTCTGCCTGCCTCCCTGCCTGTGCCTGCCTCTGCCTGCCTCTGCCTACCTCTGTCTGCCTCTGCCTGCCTCTGACGGGTTGGCTGGCTGCATGTGGCTCGCTGCCTCTGCCTACTGCCTGCCTCCTCTGCCTACCTCTGCCTGCCTCTGCCTGCCTGCCTGCCTGTCTGCTTGTCTGCCTCTGGCTGGCTCTGGTTGGCTGCCTCTGGCTGCCTGCCTCTGCGTGCCTCGAGCTGGTTAGCTGGCTGCCTCTGGCTGCTGCTTGCCTGCCTCTGCCTGCCTGCCTGTCTGCCTCTGCCTGCCTCTGCCTGCCTCTGCCCGCCTCTGCCCGCCTCTGCCTGCCTCTGCCTGCTTGCATGTCTGCCTGCCTGCCTGCTTGTCTGCCTCTGGCTGGCTCTGGTTGGCTGCCTCTGGCTGCCTCTGGCTAGTTGGCCGTCAGCCTCTGGCTTGCTGCCTCTGCCTGCTGCCTGCCTCTGGCTGGTTGGCTGGCTTCTCCCTGCTCCTCCCCTCCCGCCCCCCCGCTCATCCCCCCGGCTCCTCTCCTCCATCCCCCCAGCTCCCCCCCGCTCCTCTGGTCCTCCTCCCCCCCCCACACCAGCGCTATCCAGACCTCCCATCAGGGGCACCTCCTTGTATGTCGAGTGTACACAACCCAACCAGACGCCTGACAAAATGTTTGCCGTGATGCTCGCAGGCGCCTCCTGCACAACGCGTACTACATCGCCAGCGGGCCACTGAGGAAGGCGATGCTGCAGTACTGTGCGTCGGGCATGGTGGGCGATCTGACTGCGGCCATTAAGCTTGCGCGCGGCCCTGGCAACCCTCGCGCTCTGCCGCTTGTCCTGGAGCTCATCAAGGCCGAGGGGGCTGCCAAGTATGATCCGTACCGCTGCCTGCTCAAGGCCGTGTCCATCGACTACCCGCTGCGCACGTTGGTTTCCAAGCTCGGCTTTCCCGCCGGGGACCACCTACTCAAGGCTAAGGGCTGGACCACGCCTGAGAGCATCCCGGCCGCGTTCCAGGCTCTGTGGAAGGAGCTGGACATCAAGGCGACAGGGCCCAAGTCTGCTGCCACCCACGAGTCGCACGCCTACCCAGAGCCCGTTCAGCTGAGTGACGCGGAGCGCGGCCTCGTGGAGAAAGTGTCATTCTCGCCGGCTCTGCAAGTGCTCCGCCACCTGCGCACGTACGCAGTCGACGGGCGCGGCTCGACCGCTGACGAGGCGCGCGACGAAGTGCCCAGCAAGTGCACCAAGCATGCCGACATCCGCGCGCGCCTCACGTACGGCATCTTCGCGATGTTCTGCCCGCATGGCTTCTGCCTGGGTTTTGAGATTATGAGCAGGGCCGAGGGTCCCAGGACTGCGCACAACATGATTTTTTGGCGGTTCAGCGAGGCCCCGTACATGGTCATCTACGACAACTCGTGCAATCTAGATCGGTACGTCCTACTACGCGAGCCAGCCTACTACGACAATGGTATCTTCATGGTGGACCGCATGCACATCAAGCACCACGTGAACTGCCACGAGGGCTACAACCTGAGCAAATACCCTGGGCACATCGAGATGGTGCCAGCCATGACTTACTCTGTCGATGGCGTGGAGCACCAGATACCAGCCCTGACGTTGGAAAAGTTGAACTTGCAGGCGGCAGAGCAGGTCAACTCCCAGCTGGACAGGATCAAGAAGATGTGCGCGTACATGGGCTGCGAGACATTTATGGACTTTGCGTCAATCTACCTGCACAAGTGCAACCTCGCCAAGCTCTGGTCCATGGGAGGCAGGGGCTGATGTGTGTGCATGTGTCGCACATGTACAGCTGGTCGCGCTCGCACGCGCGGCGACAGCAGCAGGCCCAGCAGCAGGGGCAGCAGCGAGGACGCCGCAGCCTTCTCTCCCGCGCGCGCGTGCTCTGGAGCTCCAGCCAGGCGGCAGCAGCGGGGGGCAGCGCGGCGCCTTCTCCCCCGCGCGGGCGCAACGTGCATCTGCTGTGTGAGCGCAGCTGGTCGCGCTCGCACTCGTGGGGCGGCGACAGTGGCGGAGGCAGCAGCAGCAGGGTGTCGCGCGCAGCAGCAGCGGGGGGGGGAGGGCGGCCGCGCGCGACGTGCAAATGACCCGACCGCACAGCTTGCGCCACGCTCTGCGGTCAACACACGCATCTTTCAGCGACACGTGCACTTCACCGCCTGAAACTCAATCTTTTTTTACCACATTGATTAAGATTTCCTCTGCCAATAATTGATTCATGCCCCGAAAAACATGAGTCGCAGTTTATTCATGACAGTGCTACTTGCGAGTGCGAGAGAAATTCAGCCAACCCACCGAATCGGCAGTTTCTCCAATAATTCTCTCGAAACACCAATCTTCAAATGTACTACAACCCTTTGAGGTATAAAAGTTTATTGTCTGTAAAATTTGGCTTGTCTGCTGAACTGCTTCGGTACGCTCCAATGGTTCACTCGTCTCAAGACAGCTAATCCGCTCTGCCAGGAGAACCTCTGGAGTCAAATGGCGTCAGATTCTTCTATGCTGCACTGGGGTTCTTGGTGTTGAGTGGATCTGGCTGGGACTCACTAACAGCTTTTTAGCATCCTCTCTTCCCCGCCAGAGAAACTCACACATCCAACAACGACCACCCCATATGCAGCCCAGCGTCATATACGCTGTTGTATGAGACCAGCTATCGCCCACTGGCTATTGCCTCAACAGCGTGATTGTGGGGTGGGCGGGTGGGTGGGGCAGGGTTTCAGTAGACAGCCTGGGGCATCTGCGCTGCGAAGGTCGTCTTTCAAGCTCAATGCACCCCCAAGCCTCGCGGCGTGCTTACTAGAAGCGCCTGGTGGCAAGTGAACATGAAGAGCACAGGTAATCAGAGCCATCAGAGGCGGGCTGGATGTCACGAAACATCCAGAGAAGATCATAGGAAGGATTTTTACAACACCTACATCATCTCGCGTAGACCAAACACACACACAAGCCGCACACACACCAGCGCTGGGCCATGCACACGCGAGTGTGTCGGTCGAGAATGCTCACAGCGCGTACCGCTGCCTGCCGCTATCTCCTGCACACGCGCGCGTCGCGACCGCACACGCTCGCAGCGCACACCGCTGCCGAGCCGCTGTTGGCCGCCGCCGAGCCGCAATCGGCAGCACACACGCAAGCGCTGGGCCACGCGGGTGTGACGGCCGCGCACGCTCACAGCGCACACCGCTGCCGAGCCGCTGTTGGCCGCCGCCGAGCCGCGATCGGCAGCACACACGCAAGCGCTGGGCCACGCGAGTGTGACGGCCGCGCACGCTCACAGCGCGTACCACAGCCTGCCACTATCTCCCGCACACGCGCGCGTCGCGACCGCACACGCTCGCAGCGCACACCGCCGCCGAGCCGCAATCGGCAGCACACACGCAAGCGCTGGGCCACGCAGACGCGAGTGTGCCGAGCCGCTGTCGGCCGCCGGCAAGCCGCCGTCGGCCGCACACGCTGCCGTTGGGCCACGCACACGCGAGCATGACGTGTGCAGTCGATTGCAGTGCACACACCGCCGCCCTGCCTCCCTCTTTGCGTACACACGCGAGCATCGCGGCCGTGCATGCGCGAGTGTCGCAGCGCACACCGCTGCTCTGCCGCCATCTGCCATGCACACGTAAGCCGGCCATCGATCCGTACCGCCATCGGCCATGCACGCCGCCCTGCCGCCACCTGCCGCGCATAACGCAGCCAGCCGCCATCGGCCATGCACGCGTAAGCGTCGAGCCGCACATGTGAGCAGATCGCTTGGGCAGCCCTAGCTAGCAGTATGGCAGCAGCTGCATGCAGCACGCTCGGCGCCGCTGCCTGGCATCAATGCTCCAGGCGCCTGGGGTGAGAGAGGAGCAGGGGTGGACAGCACGCGCACGCGCGGAGCGCATGCGGCGGGCGTGCATGGGCGTGCATGGGCTGCATGCATACTCAGCACACAGCCCCCACCTGCTACTCCTGCTGCTCACCGTGATGCAGTAGTAGTGCCTCCCCACAAATTCCCAAACTGCAAAATAAGCACAGATACATGTTGGAGAGGCTACAAACCTGCCATAAACGAAATTTCAGACGGTTTGGTGATATTTTTATTTCTGGGTGAACAACACTTTCGTGCTGCCCCACTTTCTGTACGGCTGCGAAACATGGGCCCCTACTAAAACACAACTGACTCGATTGGAGGTTGCCCACTCTAACTGCCTTCGTCGCATTCTGGGTGTGCGCCTGGTCGACCGGCACAGATTAACTTATATTCGGCAGGCGTGCGACACTGAGCCAATTGAGAGCCTTGTGGCAAAGCGATCAATGCAGTGGCTAGGCCATGTGATGCGCATGCCGGCTTCTCGTCTTCCTCGTACGACTTTTGACTGCACAATGGATGTGGCTCGGCAGCAAGGCCGGCCTCCAGCCTCCTCCCGACACTATTTTCTTAAGCTACTGATTCAGCAGCTAGGCGAAACTAGTGGCACTCGTTCTGATTGGAAGACTTTTTCGGACACGGCGTTTGAGCGTGCTCAGGATAGGGTCGGGTGGAGAGCCGTGGTGTACGGTCCGGCTGCCCCTCAGGCGCCGGCCCCTCCACCACGGCGGTCAAGTAGATTGGCAAGCGCCACTTGACCCCCTATCCCCTAGAAGCAGTTAGGACCTATTTTGGAGGCGTCGCACAATAGCTCTCCTTTTTGCTCTGGGACTACACGTTGGCAGGCAGCCGGCTGGTGGCTACCGCCCCTCACAAGTAATTGTTAGGGCCAGAACTGGACTTGGGTCTAGGCGATGGTACTAGGACTAGAGGTAGTCTTTGCTGGAAAGCCGATGTAACTGTAACTGAAAAACACACTCAACCCCTCTCTGTACCCCCCGAAGCACCCCCCGGGCAACACACCTCAAAATCCAACCTTAATCAATACGTCTGAAAAATTCAGCATCCCTTTGAATGGCATTGTGAACCAATGAAAATCAATCCTCATGCCAAAATTCAACGCCCAGGTCACACCTCCCACACCTGAGGTCCACACTTGTGACACGCGTGTCACCGTAGTGCAAATGGGCGCCCCCCTAAAAATAAAGCTGTGCTGATGTTTCTTAAACTACACCCACCCTTCTGCTGCCCTGCCCAACAAGTGGCATGCCAAAATTCCAAGCACGGTTCATATCTCCCAAGGTCCACAGCTTTGGTGTGCACACACCCGTGCCGCGAACCGCGTGTGCTTGGGGCACAGCCTACTGGCTTCCCCACAGCCTCCAATCCACACAGCTGCTTGTGCTGCACAACTGGCTGGGACAAGCGTCGCTCTGCACAGGCACGTGACGCTCCCTCTTGCACGTGCCGCCCCGCACGCGCCGCCCCGCACGCGCCGCCCCGCACGCGCCGCCACGCGCGGCTGTGCACCGCTCCGTGCGTGTGTGTGCACAGACGCAGGCCACACCTGATGTGCGTAGACCCAGGCCGTGAGACTAAAATCTTCTCCTCAATGGCACCCTGCGGGCATGCATGCACACACGTGTCAGCATCATGGGGCAGCAAGGCCAGGTGCAGCACGTGCATGAAAGGGCAGCGTGGCAGGGTACAACGTGGTGGCAGGGTACAACGTGGTGGTGGTGATTTTGGTGTCAGGGGAGCGACGCGCGCAGGCACACTCAACACCGCACCTTGGCAACGCCAATCCCCGGCTGGCACAGTGTCCACGCCTGCGCAATCGCCGCACCACCACAGGAGGCAACCGGAGCAAAGGGCCCAGACCCCGTTGAGGGAACCTCCGGCACACACCGTGCACGGCTGGTCAAACGCCACGCCGCCCCCCACCGCACCGCCCTCCTCCTGCCCAACGTCGTTCTGCTGGCCGGGCCCCCGGTGCTGCCTGCGCTTTGCCGCTGGCTGTGCCTCGCCGCCGGCCGCACCACCTGAGGTCCCTGCTGTCTGCTTCTCCGCAGCCTGCCTGCGCTTCCTCTTCGCGTCAAGGCCAGTGCGCGCTTCAGCGACAACGCCGCCGACGGGGCCAGGCCTGCGGTGTACCGGGAGCTTGACGCCACCGCCAGACTGCTGCGCCCGCCCTCGCTTGTCCTCCTCCGCTTGTGCAAGCAATTACCGTAGCTGCTGCTCCTGCTGCTGCTGCGCCGCGTCCGACTGCCGCTTGTGTTGCACCATTTGTGCGAGCGCCGGCAGTCGCTGAGCCGTCGGCAGCCGCATGAGCTGCTGCTGCTGCTGCTCCGGCAGCGTCGCGAGCAGCTGCTGCAGCTCGCGAGCAGCGGCCGCGGCGGCGATCGCGGTGGGCGCAGCAGCTGCAGCAGCCTGCCACGGCTGTGCTGTTGCGTGCGCAGCGGGCGTGGGAGCAGCAACCGTGTGCCCCAGCTGCGCGGCCGCGGCGAGCACGGGAGCATCAACCGTGAGACCCAGCTGCGCGGCCACGGCGGTGAGAGCGGCGGGCGCACCAGCAGCAGCCGCCTGCACCAGCTGTGCGGTCGCGCGTGTAGCGGGTGCGGGAGCAGCAATGGGGTGCGTGGTCGCGGTGTGCGCGGGAGCAGCAGCCGGGTGCGCGGCCACTGCAGTGAGTGCGGTGGGCGCACCAGCAGCAGCAGCCTGCACCAGCTGTGCGGTCGCGCGCGCGGCGGGCGCGGGAGTAGCAGTCGGGTGCGTGGCCGCGGCGGCGCGCGGGGCGGGCGCTGCAACCTGGCGCGGCGGCGGAGCAGCCGTGCGTGCAGCAGGCTTGGCGGCCTCGTCGCTGCACTTCTCCACTTCGTTGTCATACGCCTGAAGAAGAAGGCACATCATACATCGTGATGAGGCTAGGACCCAGGCATGATCGCAAGAGACCCAGCACGCCATCAGATAAGCAATGTGCCGCACCTTCTTCTCCACCTCGTAGCACGCCTCAGCCAGTCTCTTGAAGATTGTGTACTGGAACTGCCGGCCGCTCGTGCGCTGCTGGCCCTCGTCGTCGGTGTACGGCCTGGGGTCTAACTTCTCCACCATCTCGGACCCAAAGCTCCAGCTCAGGGCGTCGAGCTCCTCCTGTAGCCAGTCAAAGAGCGGGAAGATCGGCTGGTCGGACGGGCCCCTCTTGCTCGCGAGGCTGTAGATGTTGTGCTGGCGGCCCAGACCTGCGGCCAGATTGTGAGACAACACATGAAAGCATCAGCATGCACACATATGCATGGACGCATGGACGCATGCATGGACAAGCATGCACACACGCATGCATGCACGCATTCATCAGGCGATTTGCATGAGCTCACCCCAGTGCGCGGTCAGCGCGATCCTCAGCATCTCCCGCACCGTTGCCCGATCATCTTTCTGCTTGTTGGCTGGCACGCGCATCTGCGGAGGCACCAGCTCACGCCCTTCCTCCATGTCGTCCTGGTGGCGGTGCGCTTGGCAAAGGCACTCAAGAAAGGTGGCCAGGCACTTGATTTGCTGGGGGCCCATGAGGACCTGCCCGCTGGCACCTTCAGGTGGGTTTGGCATGAGGTGCTGCATGTGCTCCGGGCACAAGATCTTGATGCCCTCCTGGATCGTCAGCCCGTCGCCTCCGTGGCCATTCCTGCTGACAACCAGCGCAGAAAACAAACTTGCTGTGCAGTCCGGGGGTGCCTGCTTCTGCCAGCCATCGATTTTGGCTTGGAGTTGGGCCATGCCGCTCGTGCACTTCTTCAAAAACTGATCAGCAGTCAGCAGTTTGCCAGCGCCTTCATCGTCGTTGTCGCCAGCAGCAGCAGTGGCAGCAACCGCAGCAGGGAGGGCCATCTGCCGCGACAAATGTTGCAACAGGAGGGCTGTCGCTCTCGTCAAACAGCTCTCGTTGAACAGTTCAAAGCAAGGGGCCTCGGGGTGTGGTGGAGTGCTGCGGCGTCCCATGGGACGGCTCTCGACTGCCCAAAGACTCATTTGGGCTCGAAAGTGTGCGCCCAAAGACGCACATTTTGTTCCTACCCTACGTGCACCCAGCCGGGCATGACCGCCACCGCCTCACAGGCTCGTATAGTGCCCCCCCTAGAAAAACTCGTATGGAGTCACAAGTGTAGAGGCATGAGGAGGCCCCTTGCAGTTGAGTGCATTAGCTGTCATGATGATGATGAGAGTTTTACAATCCACTTCTGGCGGTCACACGTACGGTTCCAAAGCTCCAGTGGGACTGTCAGCGCAGTGCACTCCCAGTGGTGGAAGCCTCGGGCTGTGTGCGCACTCCTTGAGCACTGCATGCACTGCCTGACCCCGCGGCAGTGCTGAGGCGGCGGTGTGCTCTGGTAGAGGCACAGCCAAGACTTCTACAGGCATGCGCAGCCCTATGCAAACTTTGAAAGTCAACCTTACAGAAATCAGGGTGAACGTCTCGGGGCCTAGCCTAACACACTCGCGTGGGCCCTCGGGTATGCAGGGGGGGGGGGGGGGCAAAGTCAGGAATTAAAGTGGTCGTAACGCTTGCAAAAGTATAACTGGCGTCCGCTACCAAACGTGGTAGTGGTCATATGGAGGGCCTGAGGGTGCATGGGTGAATTCCCCGGCCTGCATCGCCATGGAGGGCCGAATGCATGTGTTGCATGGTGAGCGTGGCGCATGGCGCATGGGGCTTGGCCCGCGCGCCCATGCGCAGGCTGCTTGCTGCGCCTGCTGCTCCCTCACTTGTCCATGGGGTCCAGGTGGGAGATCCGCCGCGCTGGCAGCGGCGTGGGCTCCAGCTTGGGCTTCAGGGCCTCCTCTGCAGGTGCTGGCGCAGGCTGCCCATGCTGCCCCGTCTTGGCCGCCGCCTCCTTGTTCATCGCCCAGTCCGCAGAGTCGAAGAACTTGTGCTCCTGTCGTGGGGGGTGGGAGGAGGTGGGGAGCGCACGAGAGTCAGATCGAGGCGTGCACGCACATATGGCATGTGGATGTGCTGGCATGGGTGAGTGGCCCGTGCCCACTGCACCATCGCCCCTGCCCAGGACGCATGCTCCGCGTCCCCCTTTCACTCGCATGCCATCCACCACGCAGGGCGGGCGTCACCCCCATCCCATCCCATCCATGTGCCATGTGGTGTTGTTCGCCAACTCGCCTTGTGCGCCAGCGCCCCGCCCTTCTTCTTGGGCTTCATGCCGCCGTACTTGGCGACGAGCATCGCCTCCTGCTCCTTCATGATGTCGGCCGCCGACTTCTGCAAGAGGACGGGGAGGGGGAGCATGCCGTGCAACACCACCCTCGATGACTTCGGCTCACGCGCTCACCACCCGGACGACGCGTATACCCGGGCCCTGGTGCTCTATGGGGCCTCACCTCTACGGATCCCTCTCCCTGATCAGCCATCGTGCGAGTAGTAGCCGAGGCAACAACCGCTAGGTCTGCAAGCTTGGGGCCACAAGGCACAGGCGTAGCAGAGTAACAGTGACAAATGCAGCCCTGCGCGCTTGGTGCCGTGTGTTGTGAGGGTCCTCGTTTTTTTAGAAAGTTTTGTTCACACAAAGTCGGTTATCACAAAAAACCGTGGCACACAGAGGCCTATCCTCCCTTTGCACCTTTGCCTCACATCTGGTGATCCTGTGCTTGAGAGGCAAGTGCCTTTAGTTTGTGTGTGTGTGTGTGTGTGTGCGTGCAATGGGTGCCGGGGTGTGTGTGTGCATGTGTGTGTGTGTGGGGGGGGGGGGCAACACAAGGGGCGCACGCATGCGTCGTGTGTGCATGAGGGTGCATGCATGCAGACACGCACATCAGACGCTGCATGCCTGGATGCAAGCAAGCCATGAATTTGCCATGCTGCGTGCAAAGAGCTAGCTGTTGCGATGCCTACGTGGCGAGCGCGCTACGCCCATGCGCTGTCGCACCCCCGGATTCGCCATAGGTGTAAGTTTAAGTTTAGGGTTAAGGGTTTAGGGTGTAGGGTTTAGGTGCTTACCCACACGTGCACACATGCCACCACACACGCCCCCTCTCCGCCTGCACACGCGCAGCCACCATCGTGGCCGCACCATGCCACCGCGTGAGGACTTGAGCAAGCTCGTGCGCCAGTTTGGCCCGGACTGTGGGGCTGCGGAGCAGAAGCAGGCGCTGTTTGCACCGTCTTGCGTTGGGGACCCAGCAAAACACGACGCCATCGCTGCTTCTGGTGCCATCCCCTATCTGGTGCGGCTGCTGGGAGGCAGCGTGTTGTTCCAGCCGCAGGCGCAGGAGCTTGCAGCCGGAGTGCTGCACAAACTGGCGCTTGGCAATGAGGGCGCCCTCGCTGCTGCTGATGATGAGAGTTTTACAATCCACTTCTGGCGGTCACACGTACGGTTCCAAAGCTCCAGTGGGACTTAGAGAAACAAGGCTCAAGGCCCACAAAGGTCAAGCTACAAGTAGCCCACGGTAACGCCATCCACACTTGGTGGCGGGCGCCAAGCAAGCAGCACCACTGTGCAGGCTGCACACCCAGCCCCTCAAATGGCCAGAAGGCGGACCCAAGGTATAAAACCATGAAGGGACCAAACAGCCCTCCCGCAGACCACCGGAAGCGGGGCTAGTAGCACCAGTGTTTCTTGCTTCGGCCGCATTCCGCTCTGTGCGGAATATTCGCGGATTTTTTTATTAATTGTTTTCTAGGCCCCACGGCTTTTCCGCTTTTCCGCTTTTCCGCAAAATTTATTGTTTTTCACACTTCTGCGGCCTTGCGCCCCCATGGCGCATGCGCAGTCCAGCCCAGATGGTCAAGGGCAAGCAGAACAAGGACAAGACCATCCGGGTCCAGCCCATTGCGTTCTTCTTTGGCGGGACGCCCGGGGGGGCTGTGAAGTGCATTGTCAGGCGCAGGACGGGCGCCCCGACCAAGGTGGTGCAGCACCCTGACGTTGATGACGTTGAGCCGGGCCTGGACGTTGAGTCTGAGGCGGAGTGCGAGGGGGAGGAAGGCGAGAGGCAGTGCGCAACATCTGGCGATGGCGCTGGCCCCAGCGATCAGCCACCACGAGCGGACACGCCCCTGACGGACGCTTGGATGGCAGAGGAGGAGCGGGTGGCGGCAGAGCGCGTGGCTGAGCGCGCGGCTGCGGAGCGCGCAGCGTCAGGCGTTGGCGCTGGCACCAGCGGCGACCAGCCACCCCCACCACGGGCGGGCACGACCAAAAAACCGGCGGGCATGGGGGACATGTTCCGGCATATTTGGCTGGAGCGGGACTGGGCCAAGACCAAGGATGGCAAGGTCTGGCTGGAGGAGGTCAACGGCGACCCCTTCCACGCCTTTTGCAACCTGTGCATGAACGCTCCTGTAGATGCGGGTTCTGCTCAACCTCATGCAGCACGGGCGGCCCATGACCGCGTACGAACAGGAGAAGGCCGTGTTCAAGGTGTGCGCGCCCATGCGCGCCATGCATGCTCCGTGCGCGCGCCATGCATGCGAGTTGTTCCCCACCTGGGCGCGGCTAGCGGAGATGTCGATCGTACTCGCGCCGACTTCGGTGGAGGACGAGCACACGTTCAGCGGCCTCAACTACATCAAGAACGACCAGCGCAGCCGCCTCGGCTCTGGCAACAGCCACGACCACCTGGTCTGGGCCATGCGCATGTTCATCTCTACATTGTTCACCCTCGACACGTTCCCTTACGCAGCCGTGATCAAGGAGTGGCGGGAGAAGCGGCGCGTGATATAATCTAGTGGAGCTTCTAGCGAGAGTACCATGCTCAACCGGCGCAATCCAGCATATAGAGATGCGGGCGTGACTGATGTTGACCAAGTTTCTAAGGAAGTCCTGTGCCAATACTCTACAGCCAATACTGTACCACCGCGTTTGAGCAGCCCGGGACGCAGCCCGCTAAATGCACGGCGGGTGCAAATAATTGACTACGGGCCGTGAAAAAGTGGGGAAAAAGGCGGAAAAATAATTAATACCAAAATCCTTCCCAAGAACCACTGAGTAGCACACCGCCGCAGCACTCTACTCAGCGACCACACCGCACCCGCCACCGCACGCGTGTGGCGCCACCTCCCCTTCAAAAACACCCCCAGAGGGAATGCCATCTAGCAAGCAGGTGCAGGCACCCGCTCGCCGTCAACGACGAGGCGCGCGCAGTGGAACTGCGCCCGCTTCCCAGCAGCCTTGGCGGCGAGGAAAGCGGGCCACAGCGCCCGGTGCTGCGCCTCCTCGCGGTCACTGAGGACGTCGAAGACAGCAGCCGACGGGTCCACGTCGCGCAGGTTGCAGCGGGAGCGCACGACGGTGTCGGCCACAGCGTCAGACGCCACGGTAAAGAGCACACGTAGCACGCCGCCCCGGCGCGGCTCCACACCAATGCCCCTGGTGTCCCCAATGCTGCTGGTGTCATCCCTCCAATGGTGCGGCTGCTGGGGCCCGACATCACAGCTACTGCACAGCACCGTGCAGCTGTGTTGTCTAAAAGAAGCTTTAGCTTCTTTAGACGCCAATCTAATTTTGGTAGAGATCATAAGGTATGGGTTTTAGTTTCTTTCTCCCACAGGAAGCAAAGAGACCTAGGTCTCTGTGCCCACCGAAACCCCTCTCCGGGGGGGTCGCAAACCTTTAGGTGGAGTCTTGTAGGTCGGTCACCGGACGCGACGGCCACCTAAAGGTCCGAACCTTTAGGTTTGGCGGATCACGGTCGCAAACCTAAAGGTTCCCCACGACGGTCAACACCGGGACGTCGGCACTGGCGTACACGCGGACCATCACCGTGACGAACAAGTGGGGCAACACGAGCGCGCTGGCGGTCACGTTCAACTTCGCGGCGACATCCATTCCGGCATCGACTACCGGTGTGACGCCTCCAGGCAATCCCAGTTTCGCTATCCGGGACACACTAGTGAACGGATTCGGCACTATTGGTTACCTCGGCCTGAATGGTGGCTCTGTTGTAGTCTACGCTTCGTCGCGTCAATACTTGCTCGTCTCGAAGGCCGACCTATACAACCCGTCAGGGTACACCATGTATGCCATCCAGGACGTAGCGACCGGCAAATACATGCGCCACTTTGGAACTCAAATCAAATTTGACCCGTACGTCGGCAACAACTACGACTTTTCGTGGAGATTCGACACAGTCAAAGACAGCCCCTTGTACACCATTTGGAACTACTACGGCAACAGCATGAACGGCCTTGGCTCCTACGTGGGTATTAACGCTTCCGAAGTAGCTATCATCGACCAGACGATCACATCTGCGAATGCGGCTGCTGCCAAAAAATGGGAAATCATCCCCGGACCCTAAGCGACCCTACCCTGCTAGTACTACTGCAGGTGCGCGTACACCGCCATGTAGCGCTTCATGAACGAGCTCGTGCTGCCGACGATGCAGCGGTTGGCGTCGTACTGCTCCACCGCCGCCGCGTACACGCGCTCGGCGTCGCGCGCGCGCCCGCACGCCATGTGCCAGTCGGCCTCGAGCACCATGGTGTCGGGGTGCGCCTTGAACGACGCGCTCTGCGCCTCCCACACCGCCTTGAACCCCGCCGTGTCCGGCGGGCTGGCCTGCAGGTGCATCGCCAGGACGCAGTACGGCTGGCTCCAGATGAGCTGGTTGTTGTGGTTGAGCGACGAGGTGAAGACGCCGATCTTGGAGCCGTCGACGAAGGCGTTGGGCACCGACACGTACGCGCCGCGGATGGCGCCCGACCGCAGGAGGTACGACAGCTGCACGTTGGTGGAGAAGCGCACCGGCAGGTAGGCGTCCGCGATGCGCGCCGCCGCCGCGGCGGAGATCAGGTACGACTCGCACGCGGGGATGACCTGCGTCTTGACCAGCTCGGCCACGTCGTCGAACTCCATCGCCGCCGCCGCCTTGGACTCGTCCATCTTGCGCTTGGACGGCAGGCCCAGGAAGATGATGTCGGCGCCCTCGGGCGCGTTGCGGATCACCGCGTTGAGCGTGTCGGACAGCTGCTCGGCGTTGAACACGGCGTCGTCCTCCACGATCAACGACCACGCGGGCGCCGACGACGACGAGGCCGAAGCCGCCGCCGCCGCCGCGTCCAGGATGGCCTGGTGGTGCTTCAGCGCGTTGGACAGGACGCGCACGTGGAGCGGGTGCACGAGCGCGCGCATCTCGGGGTCGACCATCTTCTCGGGGTCCAGGTCGACGATGCCGCGCGACGTCTCGGCGTCCAGCGTCGCCAGCTTCCGGCGCACCTCGTCGCCGTCGTGCTTGGTCACGAGCTGCGCCGCGCCGCCCACGGTCATGGGGCCCAGCTTGGCGAGGAGCGAGGCGATGACGACCTCGCGCATCGGGCGGGTGATGTCGCTGGTGATGACGTGCGTGGAGAGGAAGAGGGGAGCCTGCGCTGCTGCCGCTGCTGCCGGGGCTGCGGCAGCGGCGGGGGACTCTGACAAGTCCTCGATGGTGACACTGTTCATACCTAGTCTGTCTTGTTGCTCTTGATTACTCCATCGGCACAAAACAATAGAGACACAACAAACGCGGAGGCGATCATCCACGCGATCGACAGGCCCGCGGCTGAATGCGTCCATCGCCTCGTCGGTGGTGATGTTACGGCCACCTTCTAGGCAGCTTCCACGACCGCATCATTATCAAGCCGACTCGATCGACGCGACGCGAGCCTGCAAGTCCTGGATGGCCTGATCCTTCGCCTTCATGCCCTCGCCCATCTCCTTCATGCCCTCAATCAGGAGCGCGACCAGGTTGCCGTAGGCGACCGACATGTATCGGTCGGGGTCGTCCGCGGGCGGGGTCGTGACCGCCTCCGGCATGACGGCGAGCACCTCCTGCGCCAGAACGCCCAGGCAGCGGCGGCCCGTGTCGTCGCCCTTCATGCGGTACGTGTACCCGCTCATGGCACGGATGCGCGCCATCGCGTTGTCGATCGGCGCGAGGTCCGTCTTCAGGCGGGCGTCCGACTGCGCGGTGACGTTCCCGGTCGCGAGGATGTTGCCTGCGACATGGAGCTTTTCCGTAGGAACCACGCCGACACCTACGCTGCCCTTGACGAGCAAATCACCCTCACGGTGTCCCTGGGTTAATTCAGTTGCTCCATAACCAACTTTTAGACCACCATTACGGATACTTAAACCGATGCGATTCGTGTTGATGTCAGAGATATCTTGCAACTGCAATCCGTAGCTGTCATTCATATTCCAATTTACTCCGGAGAATGAGGGATTGTTCCAGACACCTGTAATATTAGCAGCATTGAGACCCGTGAGGGAAGCGCCGCTGCCCGCAAACGTGGGAGCGGTCACGGTGCCCGCAAACGTGGGGTTGGAGTTCAGGACCACGCTGCCCGTACCTGTGCTCGTGGTGGTGCCCGTCCCGCCGCGCACGACAGCGAGCGTGCCCGTCGTGATCTTGCCCGCGTCCACCGCAGCGATCTTGGCGTCGGTGACGGCGCTGTTGTTGATGTTGATCGTGTTGACCGCATTGTTCGCAAGCTCCGACGTGGTGACCGCGTTCGCCGCGATCTGGGTCGCGGTGATCGACAGCGCCGTGATGTTGGCGCCGTTCAGGTTGGTGATCAACGCACCGTTGCCACTCAACGTCGTCGCGGCGAGCGTCGCAACGGTCGTGGTGCCCGTGAGCGTCGCGCCCGCGCTCAACACCACGTTGCCTGTTCCAGTGCTCGTCGTGGTGCCGGTGCCTCCGCGCGCGACAGCGAGTGTTCCCGTCGTGACCTTGCTTGCGTCCAGAGTCGTGAGGGAAGCGCCGCTGCCCGCAAACGTGGGAGCGGTCACGGTGCCCGTCGCGAGGATGTTGCCGACGACATGGAGCTTTTCCGTAGGAACCACGCCGACACCTACGCTGCCCTTGACGAGCAAATTGCCGTTATCGTGTCCGGTCGTCATTTCAGTCGGACCGTACCCGACCTTCAATCCACCATTCGTGACACTCAGGCCAATACGACTCGTGCCCGCAACGTTTGTGTCTTTGAGGGACAGTCCCCAACTATCAGTTGCTTCCCAATAATCGCCCTGGAATCCGGAGGTCCCAGCGGGAAGCGTGGCCGAATTCAAATACGCACTGTCACTGAAGGTGACATTGCCGTCGAAGGTAGGGTTGGTGTCCAGGACCACGCTGCCCGTACCTGTGCTCGTGGTGGTGCCGGTCCCGCCGCGTGCGACCGCGAGCGTACCCGTCGTGATCTTGCCCGCGTCCACCGCAGCGATCTTGGCGTCGGTGACGGCGCTGTTGTTGATGTTGATCGTGTTGACCGCGTTGGCCGCGATCTGGGTCGCGGTGATCGACAGCGCCGTGATGTTGGCGCCGTTCAGGTTGGTGATCAACGCGCCGTTGCCGCTCAGCGTCGTCGCGGCGAGCGTCGCGACGGTCGTGGTACCCGTGAGCGTCGCGCCCGCGCTCAACACGACGTTGCCTGTTCCAGTGCTGGTCGTCGTGCCGGTGCCTCCGCGCGCGACAGCGAGTGTTCCCGTCGTGACCTTGCCGGCGTCCACCGCCGCGATCTTTGCGTCAGTGACGGCGCTGTTGTTGATGTTGGTCGTGTTGACCGCATTGTTCGCCAGCTCCGAGGTCGTGACCGCATTCGCCGCGATCTGGGTCGCGGTGATCGACAGGGCCGTGATGTTGGCGCCGTTGAGGGCGGTGATGCCCGCGCCGTTGCCGGTGAGGGTCGTAGCGGCGAGCGTCGCGACGGTCGTGGTGCCCGTGAGCGTGGCTCCCGCGCTCAACACCACGTTTCCTGATCCAGTGCTGGTCGTCGTGCCGGTGCCTCCGCGCGCGACCGCGAGCGTGCCCGTCGTGATCTTACCTGCGTCCACATCCGAGATCTTGACATTGTTGACTGCGCCGTTGAGAATGTTGATGTTGTTGACCGCGTTGGCCGCGATCTGGGTCGAGGTGATCGACAGGGGCGTGATGTTGGCGCCGTCGCAAACCTACTCGACGGTCACCGGACGCGACGGCCACCTAAAGGTCCGAACCTTTAGGTTTGCGACCTGCTGTGACACTGACCATCCACGCACAGAGTGGTGAGGTGTTTACAGTCTTTACATGTACGCGCCCCAAGGACCCCGGGGCATGAGTTAAGGCCTAGACTACACGTCTAGGGGAGCTCTATTAGTAGAGCCCCCAAGGCCACGCAGCGCGCCAGCCTACCAACAGAGTGCTGACGATGTGGCCACAAAGCTGGGTCCTGGCCCTCGAGGCAATGCGGGGCCTACACTCCGGAGCATTACTGGGGTCCGCCACCACCAACAGCCAGCCATCTCAGTCAGGTGCTCGGGCCATACGCGCCGAGCACGGTCCTATACGCCTTTAGTAGAGGTGTCCCTGACTGTAACATCCATCATCAGCATCAGCATCAGCATCATCAGCATCATCACTGCTACTGGAACTCTCTGGGGGCGGTGCGA
>VFSX01000193.1:223562-331119 GCA_016618255.1 Chlamydomonas sp. UWO 241 | reverse complement strand
GTGAGTGTGTGTGTGTGTGTGTGTGTGCATGTGAGTGTGTGTGGGGGCTTAGTGAGGGTGCAGAGCCTTGATGGTTGAGAGGGTGCCTGCAAGTGTGTGTGTGTGTGTGTGTGTGTGTGCGCGCATGTGTGTGTGTGTGTGTGTGCATGTGTCCTCCTCTGCATGTGTGCATGTGTCCTCCTCCGCATGTGTGCATGTGTCCTCCTCCGCATGCTGGGGCCACAGCGGTGGCACAGCCGCTGCCCACAACGGTGCGGGACCCCCCTCCGGTGCGGGATCCTCCCCCGGGAACACCCCACGCCAGGCCAAGCCCGGCACCATCCCCTACACCCACCCCAACGCGACCCCTGTCCCCTCCGCCGCCGCCTCCCCCGCCCCCGCCGCCGCCCCCGCCGCTCCCGCCACCTCCCCGCCCACGTCCCGCCGCCGCCGCCTACCGCCACCCCCTGCGCCGCCGCCCCCACCGCCGCCACCCCCGCCGCCGCCTCCCCCTCCGGCCCCGCCAGCAACACCCGCGCCCAGGCCGCGGCGGCAAGCCTGCTAGGGCGATGCTGAGCGCACCCCCAGACGGGCAGGGCGACTAGCCACCGACCCTGCACCACCCGTCCCTCAGGCTACTGCGCGCGACCCCGGTGGGGTCGCGCCCCCGACTCCTTCACCCTCACCACGACTTCACCGCTGCTTCCTACAACTGCTGCACCCTCTGGGGTGCACCCGACGGCACGCGCCACGACCCCATGGTGCAGCCCACCCTCCTCGCCCACTACCTCGGTGCCCACAACATCAACATCTGCGGCCTGCAGGAGGTCCGCCACCACGGCTCTGGCTGTCACACCCTGGAGAATGGCTACCATTTCATATGGTCTGGCGGCACAGCGCACACCAACGGCGTCGGGGCACTCCTATCCCCTGACACAGCCACGCTCCTTCGCGCCTCCGACGCCGGCTTTGCGGCCATCAACGACCGCATCCTGGTCCTCCGGTTCCACCCCAACGGCGCCATCCCCATGACCGCCATCGTCGCGTACGCTCCAATGGAGGCCGCCGACGACGGGCCCGCCAAGGACGCGTTCTACGAACATCTCCACGACGCGCTCACCCACACCCCTGCCCACCACTACATCCTGGTGATGGGCGACTTCAACGCCACCACCACCGCCGCCTCCTCTACCACCCACCCATCGGCGGGCCGACACGCCTGCCCCACCTCCCACAGCCCCTCCTCCCCCTTCCCCCCCAACTCCTCCCTCGCCGCCTTCCGCCACAAGCCGAGCATCAATGACGACGGCCACTGCCTCCTCGATCTCTGCTCCGCCCACAGCCTCTCCATCACCCACTCTTTCTTCCCCCCCCCCCCAGCGCGCGCATACACCTGGTACAGCCGCAACCGCAAGGACTGCAACATTCTGGACTACATCCTGGTCTGTAGCTCGCACCTGTCCTCTGTCCACGATGTACGCGCCCGCTGCCCCATCACTCGCCCACTCCCCACCGTCACCCCACCCGACCACGCCCTCGTCACCGCCCGCATCCGCCTCCACTTCTCCAGAACCTGGAGACACGAACACCAGCGGCCCCCTCCCCCCCCGCGCTACTTCACCGACCTGCTCCGCGACCCAGCAACGCAGAACGCGTACGCCGAGGCCGTCGCAGACGCCCTCGCCACCCCTCCCCTCACCTTGGACCAGCGGATGGACCACTTCAACGCGGCCCTCCACACCGCGGCCAAGGCGGTGCTCGGCCGCCGCCCGCCCGAAGCTCCCACCCACCTCACCCTCTCTGACAAATCCCTGTCACTCGCGCGTGACCTCCAATCCCTCCGCGTCGAGTCCGCCCTCCACGCCCGACACACTCCCCTCACTCCCCTCACTCCCCTCTCTGATGCTCTTCGCGGGAAGACCAAGCGTCTACAGACAGAGCTGAAGTCCTCCCTGAGAATGGACACCGACACGCACTGGAACACCAATGCCGCTGTCATCCAACATGACTTCGACAACCACAAACCCCACGCCGCCCACCGTGCCCTCCAACGCCTCGTCAACCGCCCCTCCTCCGCCACCGCCCCAGCCATCCGCAGCGACGGCGACCGCCTCTGCTTCGGCACGCAAGCCGTGGCCAACGCGTTTGGCAAACACTTTGAAACCCTCCACACCCTCCCTTCCACCATCGACCCCGCCCGCCTGGCTTCCCACCTGGCCCACACACCCACTGCCCCCCCTGCCCCTCCTGCCATCACGCGTCCCTTCCCCCCCGTACCCGCCCCCGCCCCAGCCGTGCCGCCCATCCCCTTCCCCCACACTCTCCCCCCCCGTACCCGCCCACGCCCACGCCGCCCCATCCCTTTCCCCCACGCCTTCCGAGCCCTCACGAGACGAGATTGACGCCGCCATCAAGGCACTCAAAAACACCTCCCCGGGCTCCGACGCCATCACTGCTCCCCTCATCAAGAGCGGCGGCCCCGCCGTCGCCTCCGCCCTCCACGACATCATCCGCTCATGCTGGGACACCAACACCACTCCTACCTCGTGGAGACAAGCAGAGATCTGCCCCCTCTACAAGGGCGCATCCTCAGGCCCGACCACTCTCTGCAAGTCCTACCGTGACATCTCCCTCCTGCCAGTCCCAGGCAAAGTCCACACCCACATCCTCCTCGGCCGCCTCGGACGGTACCTGGAGCCATCCCTTCACACCTCCCAGTTCGGCTTCCGGCCCGGCCGAGGCACTATTGGCGCCATCTTTGCCCTACGCCGCCTCCAAGAGGAGTCCCACCGCGCTCACGCCCCCCTTCACGTGGCCTACGTTGACCTCTCGAAGGCGTTCGACCGTGTCAACCACCCCGCGCTCTGGGAAACCCTCCGCCACCGCGGAGTACCCCCTGACCTCCTCGACCACATCAAGAGCCTCTAATCTGATGCCACGGCCCGTGCCCGCGTCGGCGACGCACTCTCTGCCCCCTTCCCTCTGGAAACCGGTGTCAAGCAAGGCTGCCCCATCTCCCCCCTACTCTTCAACGTCTACATCGACACCGATCAGATCCCTGATTGCCCAGATCCCCAACGCTGGCATCCAAATCGGCTACGTTGCTGACGGCGTCCTCCACACCCCCGAGTCCCGCAAAGACTACGACACCACCGTCCTCCCCCTCCTACTCTATGCCGACGACATCGCCCTGCTCTCCCTCTCCGAGGACGCGCCCCGCACCGTGCTCGCCCTCCTCGACGGCACCTGCTCTGACCTCACGCTTGAGATCAACTACAGCAAAACCGTTGCACAATCCCTCGGCCACCCGTCTGCCCACACCGCCCCCACCACCACCCCCATCGCCATCCCCTCCAACTCCTCCCCTACCCCCCACCTGGTCCACCACACCTCCAGCTTCAAATACCTCGGCAGCATCATGGCCTCACCCCCCACCTACCCTCTTTCGACGATCCTGACCCCCCACCGCCCACCAACATCCTCGACGAAGAAATATCACGCCGGATCAGCTCCGCATGGTACGCCTTCACCCGCCTCACCCCACGGTTTTGGAAATCAGATGAGATCACCCTCACCACCAAGATCAACCTGTACAATGCCTTAGTTGTATCCGCCCTCTTGTACGGCTGCCAAACCTGGACGCTAAACAAAACTCACATCCACCGCCTCGAGGTAACCCACAACCGCTTTTCCGCCGCCTGAAAGCCCCCTCCCGCCACACCTTGGAGCAAATCTCCACTGCCAAGCCACATGCCGCACACCCTCCCACCACTCCTATCATCGTCACGATCAACAAACACCGATTGTTGTTCATTGGATCCCTCGTCCGCCGCCTCCTCACCTCAACTCCTCCGCCCCCCACCCCTGCCAACCCCCTTCCCTCTTCCCCCTTGCCTCCCACGCCTCCTCCGATCCCTCCCACGCCCCCTCCGATCCCTCCCAATCCCGCTCCCTCTCCCCCCCTTGCCTCCCACGCCTCCTCCGATCCCTCCGACGCCTCCTCCGATCCCTCCCACGCCTCCCCCGATCCCTCCCAACCCCCCTCCCTCTCCCTTTTGCCCACCACGCCTCCTCTGATCCCCCCCATGCCTCCTCCGATTCCTCCCAACCCCCATCCTTCTCCCCCCTTGCCTCCTCCAACCCCCCCCCTTCCCCGCCCGCCGAACCCATGTTCCCAGCCACCACCGCCCTCTTCATGCACCGACCACCAGACGTGATACCCTACCAAGGTGGGGTCATCACCTCCTACCGTGAGAATGTCCAAGTCATTTTCGACTCCTACGTGTTCAAGACTGCCGTCACAACGCAGTGTGACAAGGCCAAGAAGGAGTACGCCGAATCCCCACCGGAGTCCCAGCTGAAGACCGTCCCCGAGCTTGCTGTGATACTAGCCCGCAGGCGGCCTCCCGGGTGGCTCACCCTCGCGAGGTTCCCACGCCTGTGAAATGGTATTTGCAGAGAGATGGCAGCCAATGCGGGAGCAGCCAGCCAACAAAGCAGATAATGATGATGATGGTGGTCACAGTCAGAAAGCCTTCAGTCAGCAAGCCTTTAGTTAGATGCCAGTGCCTCAGAGGCAACCCCCCGACCCCCCCCAAACCAAGGATACTATCCACTCGATTCAGGCGCTGGTCGGTCACCCGCTTTTCGAAAGACATCCCAGTGCACGGGTCAGACCTCGTAACAATTGCCGGGGTGTACCGCTGTTAGTAGTACAGGCATTGCCGGTGCATGCGGACGGCCTCATGTAACGCTTGGTTGGTTGGTTGGTTGGTTGTGCATGTGTGTGTGTGGGGCTTCAGGTGCGAATCATTGATGGCTGAGAGGATGACTGCGAGCGTGGTGTGTGTGTGTGTGAGTGTGTGAGTGAGTGTGTGTATGTGTATGTGTGTGTGTGTGTGTGTGTGCACGCATTTGTGTGTGTGTGTTTGTGTATGTGTGGTGGCGGTGGTGGGGGGGCTTTGGGTGCACAGCCTTGATGATTAAGAGGATGTCTTCAAACGTGTGTGTGTGTGTGTGTGTGTATGTGTGTGTGTGTGTGTGGTGGTGGGGGTGGGGGGGGGGCAGCACGAGCTTCGGGTGCACCGCCTTGATGGTGGAAAGGATGCCTGCGAGCGTGTGTGTGTGTGTGTGTATGTGTGTGTGCATGTGTGTGTTTGTGTGCATGTGTGCATGTGTGTGTGTGTGCCTGTGTGGTCAGGGGCTTTGAGTGCACCGCCTTGATGGTGGAGAGGATGCCTGCGGGCGTGTGCGCGTGTGTTTGTGTGTTTGTGTGTGCATGTGTGTGTGGGGGTGGGGTGGGGGGCTTCGGGTCACAGCCTTGATGGTTGAAAGAATGCCTGCAAGCATGTGTGACACACGCCGCACACTCACTCTTCACGCTGTACATGTATCGTCCGAGCCCAACAGCCCTCCGTCACACACACACACACACACTCACACCGACCCCCTCCCCGCCACCTCCCTCCTCCCACTCACTCTTCATCGTCCGCACGCTGTACATGTATCGTCCGAGCCCAACAGCTTCCATCGCACACACACACACACACACACACAAACACACGCCCCCTCCCAACAGCCACACACACGCACGCGCGTCCACTCACTCTTCATCGTCCGCATGCTGTACATGTACCGCCCGAGCCCAACAGCGAGCCGCCCGCCGTCGCGTGCGTGCGCACACACACACACACAAATACACACAGTCACGCCGCCCCCCCCCCGCTTCCCTCCTCCCACTCACTCTTCATCGTCCGCACGCTGTACACATATCGCCCGAGCCCAACGGCGAGCCGCTCGCCATCGCGCACGCACGCACACACACACACACACACACACACACGCCGCCCTCCCCCCCGCCTCCCTCCTCCCACTCACTCTTCATCGTCCGCACGCTGTACATGTATCGTCCAAGCCCAACAGCGAGCCGCCCGCCATCGCGCGCGCACACCGCTTCGAGCCGGTCCATGAGGCTTGGTGACGAGAGGTCTGAAAGCAGAAGCTCAGTGACCTGCTATTCAGGGGTTTAGGGTGAGGGGTTCAGGGATCTGTGCTCTAGAGTGGAGGGGGAGGGGGGAGGGGGAGAGGGGTGGTGGAGGGTGGAGGGTGGAGGGGGAGGGGGGCAGATTACAATGGTGGTGGGCATGATGCCTCTTGATGAGAGGTCTGATAGGAGGAGCTCGGTGATCTGTGGGACTGTGTTAAGGAACGGGATGTGAATATGAGAAGAGGGTTTTCAGGTGTGTGCGAGGAAGAGGGGGATATCAGGGGGGGAGAAGGGGGAGGCTTGAGCCGGTCCATGAGGCTCGGTAGCGAGAGGCCTGATAAGAGTAGCCCGGTGACTTGGTGGGAGGGGGGAAGGGGGTGATTATGTTTGTGGTCGGCATGCCGGCATGTGCAGGGGGCACCGCTCCTAGCCGGTCCATGAGGCACCTCGTGATGCGTGGGCGAAAACGAGCAGGACTGTGACATATTTGTCGAAGGGGAAGGCAAGGGGGGTGAGGGGGTGCTGCTGGTTTCATGCTGTGTCTGCGGTGTGAGTGGTGTTGTGGTGTGTGTGTGTGTGTGTGTGGTGTGTGTGTGTGCGTGTGATGGGAGTGTGTGATGGGAGCAGCAGCACAGGCACAGGCACACACACCCAGGTTGTTGTGATGTGCGTGTGTGTGTGTGTGTGATGGGAGTGTGTGATGGGAGCAGCAGCACACACCCCGGCACACACACACACACACACACACAAAGGACGAGGAGGCTGGTGGCCAGGCTGGTGCCCGAACTGAGACGCGTGCGCGTCCAGATGCACCAGAACTAGTGGGATGGACACAGTCGATGTGTGCCCACTCAATGGACAAGTGCGGATGCCATCTGCATCCGAATCCACATCTGCATCTGCATCTGCATCAATCCCTGAGGCATCTGCATGCCTCAAGGGTTGAGTGCGCAAGCACAGGCCTAGTACGCCATCAACAGCGTCTGAGAAGACTGTAAACTCGACAACACACACACACACACACACGGCTCGCCATCCTCTTCGCTGGAAAGCCGATGTAACTGTAACTGTAACACACACACACACACACACACACCTGGCTCGCCATCCGTGGCCCCCCGTCCGCATTGTCGCGGTTGGCGTGGTGCAGCGCGACAGAGCCATACTGGCGCGCGGCTGCGGGGGGGGGGGGGGGGGGGGAAGTGAGTGTGTGGTGTGTGTGTGTGCGCATGTGTGTGTGTGTGTGTGTGTGCGTCTCAGTTGGCGTGAGGCAGCGCGGCGGAGCCATACTGGCGCGCGCGTGAGCTGTGATGTGCATGGTGCGTGCATGCACGCGCACTCGCAGACGCTGCGACAGACCAGCAGCGGCAGCAGCAGCAGCAGGGGCCACGGAAGCAGCGGCAGCAGGAGCAGCAGCAGGCGCAGCGGCAGCAGCAGCAGGAGCAGCAGCAGCGGCAGCGGCAGGCGCAGCAGCAGGAGCAGCAGGAGCGGCAGCGGCAGGTGCAGCAGCAGGAGCAGCAGGAGCAGCAGGAGCGGCAGCGGCAGGCGCAGCAGCAGGAGCAGCAGGAGCAGCAGCACCGCTCAATCCACACCCAATCCACACCCATAGGTGCTGCTGGTCACCATCGCCACATCCAGCACCAGCCCAACCACAACCACATCCACACAATCACACACACAAACAAACACACAAACAGGCAGGGAGAGACAGAGGGAGAGAGACCAAGAGAGAGAGAGAGAGAGAGAGAGGGAGAGACAGAGAGAGAGACAGAGAGAGAAAGAGAGACGCAGAGACGCAGAGAGAGGGAGAGAGGGAGAGAGGGAGAGAGGGAGAGAGGGAGAGAAGGAGAGAGGGAGAGAGGGAGAGAGGAAGAGAGAAACGGACAGAGAAACAGAGAGAGAGAGAGGGAGGGAGAGAGAGAGATGGGGAGAGAAAGACATACGCAGAAAGAGACGGAGATAGAGAGAGAGGGAAAGAGAACGAGAGAGAGACAGAGAGAGAGAGACAGACAGAGGACGCAGCACCCACCCGTGCCGCTCGCCACCATTGCCACGTCCATCACCAGGCCGAGCGCGGCGCCCGCCCTGCCCCGCTGCATCACGGCGTGCCGCAGCGCGAGGCGGTGTGCGAGGCCCGCGACGTCGAGCAGGCCCCCGGGGAGCAGGATCGAGAGGTCGCGGCATCGGCGCGAGACGACCCAATCCACGCCGCGCGCCTCGAGTGTTTCGAGCGCGGGCGCATCGAGCGTGACCTGGGGGAGGGGTGTGTGTGTGTGTGTGGGGGGGGGGGGGGTCAAGTTGGCAGGCCCCCAGGGAGCAGGATGGAGAGGTCGCGGCAGCGGCGCGACACGACCCACTCCACTCCGCGCGCCTCAAGCGTTTCGAGCGCGGGCGCATTGAAGGTGACCTGGGGGAGAGGTATGTGTGTGTGGGGGTGGGGTGGGGGGGGGGGTTAAGGTGGCAGGCCCCCAATGAGCAGGATTGAGAGGTCGCGGCAGCGATGCAAGACGACCCACTACACGCCGCGTGCCTCAAGTGTTTCGAACGCGGGCGCGTCTCACGTGACATAGGGAAGGGGGAGGTGTGTGGGGGTGTGGGGGATGGGGTGGGGGGCTAAGGTGGCAGGCCCCCAGGCAGCAGGATCAAGAGGTTGCGGCATCGACACGACACGAACCACTCCACGCCGCGCGCCTCGAGTGTTTCGAGCGCGGGCGCGTCGAGCGTGACCTGAGGAAGGTGCGTGTGTGTGTGTGTGTGGTGGGGTGGGGGGTGTCAAGTTGGCAGGCCCCCAGGGAGCAGGATGGAGAGGTTGCGGCAGCGGCGCGACACGACCCACTCCACGCCGCGCGCCTCGAGCGTTTCGAGCGCGGGCGCATCGAGGGTGACCTGGGGGAGAGGTATGTGTGTGTGTGTGGAGGGGGGGGGGGGTAAAGCTGGCAGGCCCATAGGGAGCAGGATGGAGAGGTTGCGGCATCGGCGCGACACGACACACTCCACGCCGCGCGCCTCGAACGTTTCGAGCGCGGGCGCGTCGAGAGTCACCTACAGGGCAGGGGTGGTGTGAGCAGGGGGATCGGAAGGCTTTTTGTAGCGGGGAAGGCAGGCAGCAGGGGGGAGGGCAGGATTGAAGAGAGAGAGAGCAAAAGAGAGAGAGAGCAAGAGAGAGAGAGCAAGAGAGAGCAAGAGAGAGAGAGAAAGACACACAGACATAGAGAAAGAGAGAGTGGGAGAGATTCACGGCATCGGCGCAAAACGTCCCACTCCACACCGCGCGTCTCAAGGCGCAGGCGCGTCGTGTGGTTTTAGAAGAGGGTGGATAGCATGGGGGGCAGCAGGAGGGAGAGACAGAGGGAGAGGGAGAGAGCGGGAGAGAAAGAGAGATGGAGAGGATGGGAGAGACGAGAGAGAGAGAGACAGAGAGAGAGAGGGAGAGAGAGAGGGAGACAGAGAGAGGGAGAGAGAGAGAGTAAGTCGCACACACACGCGCACATGCACGCATGCACAAACGCACACACATGCACGCATGCATGCATGAACAGGCACAAACACGAACACAAAACACACACACACACACACACACACCTTTTGCCCCGCCTTGTCGAGCGTGAACGCCTCGCCCGGCCATGCCATCTGTGCCATGGAGAACCCCGTGCCCTGTGTGCAAGCGTGGGGGTTGTGTGTGTGAGGGGTGAGATGTGAGATGTGTGTGTGTGTGTGAGTGGTGTGCATGTGAGTTTGTGTGTGTGAGTGTGAACGCCCCCCCCCCCCCGGGCATGTCATCTGCGCCGTGGAGAACCCCGTGCCCTGTGTGCAAGTGTGAAAGTGAGGTGTGAGGTGCAGGTGAGGGACGGGTGTGGGGCGGGTGTGGGTGGGTGCGGGTTGGTGTGCGTGAGTGGGAGGCAGTGCCACAAGCACACACACACACACACACACGCACACACACACTTGCGCATGTCGCGCCGCGCCAGTCCCCTCGTTTTGTGCTCACATCAAAACACACACACACACACACACACACACACACACACACACACACACCTGCGCATGTCGCGCCGCGCCCACCCCCTCGTCCCGCACAAACAGCGCATCGGCATCGTCCCACGCAAAGCCGGGGTGGCGCTCCGCGACGACGATGACAAAGTTGTCGCGGTTGAGCCTGGCGGAGTTTGGGGGTTCAAGGTTTGGGGGTACAAGGGTGGGTGGGTGCCTGGGTGGGTGCCTGGGTGGTTGGGTGGGTGGGTGCCTGGGTGGTTGGTTGGGTGGGGTGGAATGGGGTGGCGCTCCGCACGACGACGATGATGTAGTTGTCGCGGTTGAGCCTGGCGGAGTTTGGGGGTTCAAGGTTTGGGGGTACAAGGGTGGGTGGGTGCCTGGGTGGGTGCGGGTGGTTGGGTGGGTGGGTGCCTGGGTGGTTGGTTGGGTGGGGTGGAATGGGGTGGCGCTCCGCACGACGACGATGATGTAGTTGTCGCGGTTGAGCCTGGCGGAGTTTGGGGGTTCAGGGCTTGGGGTTAAACGGGTGGGCGCCTGGGTGGGTGGGTGTTCTCGCAGCATGCCGCTGTGGTGCTCTCGACAAGAGCTTTCCAACGCACACCTCCGCGCCCTCTCCCACCGAGTGTGGGGTGCTTTTCTGGGGAATGGGAAATCCGGCCCGGAGCAGTATACGGCTTGCATGGGAATCACTGCCTGCAGCACGAGTAGACACCCACCAGTGATTTTGTTTTGGGCTCCTGGGAGCCATTGGGAGCCATTTGGCTTCTAACGATCCCATCAGATAGAGCTCAACCAACCAAGTTGCTTGATGGTCTGACGATCCCATCAGATACAGCTCGTCAAGAGCTTGAAAATGACCTTTTTGACGGTCAATGGTCAACGCTAAGGCAGCAGTCAAGGCGGTCAACGGGACGTTGGTCCGTGCGCCGGCTCCCAGAAAATAACAAAAAACAGAAAACAAAATCACTGACGCCCACCCATGCTTATACAAGCTCCACTAAGCCATAATAGCTCTCCTTTGGCAGGCAGCCGGCTGGTGGCTACCGCTCCTCAGACAAGTAATTGTTAGGGCCATACCTGGACTCGGGTCGAGGCGGTGGTGCGAGGACTAGAAGGTAGTCTTCGCTGGAAAGCCGATGTTACTGCTACTGTTACTAAGCTATCAGCCCCCCACACATCCCCAAAACAGTAACAGTAACAGTAACATCGGCTTTCCAGCGAAGACTACCTTCTAGTCCTAGAACCACCGCCTAGACCAAAGTCCAGTTCTGGCCCTTATAATAACTTGTGAGGGGCGGTATTGCAAACAGAGCCACCCAAAACCCACCCATAGAAGTTTCGCAGTCGCAGCTCCTGCAGTACATCGAGCTCCTGGTCCGCATTCAGGTTGAGCACGATGTTGAGCTTCGACAGGGCGGCGGTCCCGGCGAGCGACCGCACCTGCACGCGTGCGTGCAAGTGTGTGTGTGTGTGTGTGTGTGTGTGTGCACATCGAGCTCCTGGTCCGCATTCAGGTTAAGCACGATACTGAGCTTCAACAGGGCGACGGTCCCGGCAAGCAACCGCGCCTGCACGCGTGCGTGCATGTGTGTGTGTGTGTGTGTGCGCGTGTGTGTGTGTGCGTGTGTGTGTGTGTTGTGTGCAGCAGCAGCAGAAGCTTGGGCGAGGATTGAGCACGATGCTGAGCTTCGACAGGGCGACGGTCCCGGCGAGCGACCGCACCTACATGTGTGCGTGCATGCGCGCGCGCGTGTGTGTGTGTGCGAGTGTGTGCAAGTGTGTGTGTGCACGTGTGTGTGTGTGTGTGTGTGTTACACCCTGCTATGTGTGGGGCTCGATTAACGGAGGCGCGTTCTCGTCGCTATATGCTCCTTGCCAGACATGTCTCTCAGAGACCGCTGTTTGGGGTAGTCTAGCCGGCGGGAGCGGTAGTCTATCGGCCGGGAGCCGGCGGTACTCTAGTACTTAAGTGTGCTGGAGTATCGGCGGGTGTCTCTAGTAGAAGAGTAGCCTGCTTAGCTGGAAACCTCGTGTTACTGTATGTATGTGTGTGTGTGTGTGTGTGTGTTTGTGTGTGTGTGCAGCACCAGCAGCAGCAGCAGCAGCAGCAGCAGCAGGGTGGGCGAGAGTTGAGCACGCCTCTTGGACGAGCTTGGGCAGGGCGACGGGCTCGGCGAGCGACCGCACCTGCACGTGTTTGTGTGTGTGTGTGTGTGTGTGTGTGCATCAGTATCAGCATTAGCGTGGGTGAGCGACAAACACGACACCGAGATTCGACAGGGCGACAGTCCTGGTGAGCGACTGCACCTGCACGCGTGCGTGCATATGTGCGTGTGTGTGTGTGTGTGTGTGTGCAGCAGCAGCAGCAGCAAGCACACACACACACACACACACACACACACTTGTTGCACGAGCGCACACAGCGCGCGCCCGCCGATCCCAACGCCCTCGATGCGGTCCACACTGCTGCACACACACACACACACACACACACACACACACACACGCACCTGCTGTACGAGCGCACACAGTGCGCGCCCGCCGATCACAACGCCTTCCATGCGGCCACACCTGCTGCATTCACTCACTCACACACACACACACACACACACACACACACACACACACACGCACGCACACACACACACACACACGCACCTGCTGCACAAGCGCACACAGTGCGCGCCCGCCGATCCCAACGCCTTTGATGCGGTCCACACTGCTGCACTCCACACACACACACACACGCAAGCACACACACACATGCAAGCACACACACACACACACACGCACACGCACCTGCTGCGCGAGCGCACACAGTGCGCGCCCGCCGATCCCAACGCCTTCGATACGGTCCACACTGCTGCACTCCACACACACACACACACGCAAGCACACACACACACGCACACGCACCTGCTGCACGAGCCCAACAGTGCGCGCCCGCCGATCCCAACGCCTTTGATGCGGTCCACACTGCTGCACTCCACACACACACACACGCAAGCACACACACACATGCAAGCACACACACACACACACACGCACACGCACCTGCTGCACGAGCGCACACAGTGCGCGCCCGCCGATCCCAACGCCCTCGATGCGGCCACACCTGCTACATTCACTCACACACACATACACACACACACACGCACACACACACACACACACATGCACACACACACACAAAACACACACACAAAACACACACACACACGCGTGCACACACACACACACACACACCTGCTGTACGAGCGCAGACAGTGCGCGCCCGCCGATCCCAACGCCCTCGATTCGGTCACACTGCTGCACTCACTCGCACTCACACACACTCACACACACACACCTGCTGCACGAGCGCACACAGCGCGCGCCCGCCGATCCCAACGCCCTCGATGCGGTCCACATCCTGTGGCAACGCGGGTGGTGGTTAGCAGAACTGTTAGGCGGGAGCGGGGTATGCAATCCTACAAGTTTCATTGTGACATTCAAAAGTGTGGGGACTGTACTATACAAGTAAAATAACTGGGGTTGGTTGTTTAGGGTTAATAGGGTTCAGGGTTTAGATCCCAACGCCGTTGATGCGATTTACGTCTTGCGGCGCCACGGGTGGTTGTTTTCGGGTTTTAGGTTGATTGTTTAGGGTTGACTGTTGAGGGTTTAGGGTTGACTGTTTAGGGTTGACTGTTTGTGAAATTTGACGATCTTCACACCATGCCACAACTTGCCACAGTTGGACAACCAGTGATTTCCTTTTCGACTTTATACAGCCATTTGGCTGTATTCCGGCTGTACTTTGACCTTGAACACAGCTCAGCACATTCAGTGGATTGGAAGTCTGCCAAGCCCGCCAGACAGAGCTCGTCTACACAGAATGTAATATCCATCAGACACATATCCATCAGACACATATCCATCAGACACATATCCATCAGACACACAGACTGTAATATCCATCATCAGAGCTTCCAAGTGACCTTTGCACGAGGACAAACGGTCAACGGGAGGTCGACGGTCAACGCGGTCAAATAAAAATCCGGCTGTGGAAGAAAAAAAATAGAAATCCTGAAAATAAAATACTGTGTACAACTTGCCAGCAGTCTCACCTGCGGCATCATGCCCGGGCGCACCGCCTCGACGAGCGCCCACGGATCAGACGACCACAGCGACACAGGCGGGCGCCTGGATATGAGGGCGGGTGGGGGTGGACACGATTGTGGTGGCAAGCACACGAGTGTGGTGGCAAGCACACGGTTGTGGTGGCAAGCAGTGCCCATGGGTCGGAAGACCACAGCGACACGGGAGGGCGCCTGGATTGGAATGGAGGGGAGAGGGCACGAGTGTGGTGGCAAGGGCACGGTTGTGGTGGCAAGCAGTGCCCACGGGTCGGATGACCACAGCGACACAGGAGGGCGCATGGATTGGAATGGAGGGGAGAGGGCACGAGTGTGGTGGCAAGGGCACGGTTGTGGTGGCAAGCAGTGCCCACGGATCAGACGAACACAGCGACACGGGCGGGCGCCTAGATATAAGGGGGGTGGGGGTGGACACGATTGTGGTGGCAAGCACACGAGTGTGGTGGCAAGCACACGATTGTGGTGGCAAGCAGTGCCCACGGGTCGGACGACCACAGCAACACGGTAAAGCGCATGGATTGGAATGGAGGGGGGGGGGGCACGAGTGTGGTGGCAAGGGCACGGTTGTGGTGGCAAGCGGAGCCCACGGATCGGACGACCACAGCGACACGGGCGGGCGCCTAGATATGAGGGGGGGTGGGGGTGCACACGATTGTGGTGGCAAGCACACGAGTGTGGTGGCAAGCACACGATTGTGGTGGCAAGCAGTGCCCACGGGTTGGACGACCACAGCGACACGGGAGGGCGCCTGGATTGGAATGGAGGGGAGGGGGGCATGAGTGTGGTGGCAAGGGCACGGTTGTGGTGGCAAGCAGTGCCCACGGGTCGGACGACCACAGCAACACGGTAAAGCGCATGGATTGGAATGGAGGGGGGGGGGCACGAGTGTGGTGGCAAGGGCACGGTTGTGGTGGCAAGCGGAGCCCACGGATCGGACGACCACAGCGACACGGGCGGGCGCCTAGATATGAGGGGGGGTGGGGGTGCACACGATTGTGGTGGCAAGCACACGAGTGTGGTGGCAAGCACACGATTGTGGTGGCAAGCAGTGCCCACGGGTTGGACGACCACAGCGACACGGGAGGGCGCCTGGATTGGAATGGAGGGGAGGGGGGCATGAGTGTGGTGGCAAGGGCACGGTTGTGGTGGCAAGCAGTGCCCACGGGTCGGACGACCACAGCAACACGGTAAAGCGCATGGATTGGAATGGAGGGGGGGGGGGCACGAGTGTGGTGGCAAGGGCACGGTTGTGGTGGCAAGCGGAGCCCACGGATCGGACGACCACAGCGACACGGGCGGGCGCCTAGATATGAGGGGGGGTGGGGGTGCACACGATTGTGGTGGCAAGCACACGAGTGTGGTGGCAAGCACACGATTGTGGTGGCAAGCAGTGCCCACGGGTTGGACGACCACAGCGACACGGGAGGTCGCCTGGATTGGAATGGAGGGGAGGGGGGCATGAGTGTGGTGGCAAGGGCACGGTTGTGGTGGCAAGCAGTGCCCACGGGTCGGACGACCACAGCAACACGGGAAAGCGCATGGATTGGAATGGAGGGGGGGGGGCACGAGTGTGGTGGCAAGGGCACGGTTGTGGTGGCAAGCAGAGCCCACGGATCGGACAACCACAGCGACACGGGCGGGCGCCTAGATATGAGGGGGGGTGAGGGTGGACACGATTGTGGTGGCAGGCACACGAGTGTGGTGGCAAGCACATGGTTGTGGTGGCAAGCAGTGCCCACGGGTCGGACGACCACAGCAACACGGGAGGGCGCCTGGATTAGAATGGGGGTGGTGGAGTGGACACGAGTGTGGTGGCAAGCACACGATTGCGGTGACAAGCAGTGCCCACGGGTCGGACAACCACAGCGACACAAGAGGGCGCATGGATTAGATTGGGGGTGGTGGAGTGGACACGAAAGTGGTGGCAAGCACATGATTCTGGTGGCAAGCAGTGCCCACAGTTCGGACGACCACAAAGGCGTAAAAAGTACAAATAAATAGGCATTTAGCGGACCCCCGCAAAAGGCAATGGTGCTACGGCATAGTCGGCGCCAGCTACAAGCTTCACATCGATCGCTCCTGATCGCCCCCCCCCCCAGCATGAACCCACCCTCCAGGCATCGGCATGTAGTCTGCGCCTGCAAGCAGCTGCACGGCGATCGCCCCCGAGCGCAGCCAGCAGCCCCCCCCCACACTTCCCTCCATTCCCCTCCACCCCTCAGCCCCTCCCCCCCCGCCCCACACACACCAGCATCAACCCACCCTCCGGGCATTGGCATGTAGTCTGCGCCTGCAAGCAGCTGCACGGCGATCGCCCCCGAGCGCAGCTTGCGCATCACGTCCGCCTTGTAGCTCTGCGCGGTTTGCGCAGGGTGTGCGTTTGGTTGCTTTTTGTGTGTTTGGGCGGTTGGGCGGCTGGGGCGATTGGCTGGTTGGCTGGGAGCGCAGCTTGCGCATCACGTCTGCCTTGTAGCTCTGCGCGGTTTGGGTGGGGTGTGAGTTGCTTGCTTGCTTTGTGCTTGGGAGGTTGGGCGGTTGGGCGGTTGGCTGGTTGGCTGGGAGCGCAGCTTGCGCGTCAAGTATTCGGCCTTGTAGCTCTGCGCGGTTTGGGCGGAGTGTGAGTTGGTTGCTTGAGTTGTGTTTGCTTGAGTCTAGGGCTACGCCCTAAGATGGCTGTGAAGGCCCACTGCTGGTTTATCAGCCGCACCTCAGTTCAACAGAGACTACCAGACCAGCACGCTCGCCAGCCGGCCTCCCTACGCGCCGGGCACGGTCGTACGCGCCTTGCATGTCGTGTCGCTTGCTTGGCGCCCGCCACTGTGTGTGTGTGGCGATTACCGTGGGTCCCCCCCCCCCTCATCTTTGATGTCGGTCTCCAAGACTGCTTCCTCTTAGCCCTGCTGCAGCTCTGGAACCAAACGTGTGACCACCAGACAGTACAGTTACAGTTACAGTTACATCGGCTTTCCAGCAACGACTACCTCTAGTCCTAGTACCACCGCCTAGACCCAAGTCCAGTTCTGGCCCTAACAATTACTTGTGAGGGGCGGTAGCCACCAGCCGGCTGCCTGCCAACGTGTAGTCCCAGAGCAAAAAGGAGAGCTATTGTGCGACGCCTCCAAAATAGGTCCTAACTGCTTCTAGGGGATAGGGGGTCAAGTGGCGCTTGCCAATCTACTTGACCGCCGTGGTGGAGGGGCCGGCGCCTGAGGGGCAGCCGGACCGTACACCACGGCTCTCCACCCGACCCTATCCTGAGCACGCTCAAACGCCGTGTCCGAAAAAGTCTTCCAATCAGAACGAGTGCCACTAGTTTCGCCTAGCTGCTGAATCAGTAGCTTAAGAAAATAGTGTCGGGAGGAGGCTGGAGGCCGGCCTTGCTGCCGAGCCACATCCATTGTGCAGTCAAAAGTCGTACGAGGAAGACGAGAAGCCGGCATGCGTATCACATGGCCTAGCCACTGCATTGATCGCTTTGCCACAAGGCTCTCAATTGGCTCAGTGTCGCACGCCTGCCGAATATAAGTTAATCTGTGCCGGTCGACCAGGCGCACACCCAGAATGCGACGAAGGCAGTTAGAGTGGGCAACCTCCAATCGAGTCAGTTGTGTTTTAGTAGGGGCCCATGTTTCGCAGCCGTACAGAAAGTGGGGCAGCACGAAAGTGTTGTAAACCCGCATCTTAGACCGCACTTGCATCTTCTTGCTGGCCCAAATCTTATCAAAAGACGCAAACACGCCCAGCGCGCCCAGCGCCCAGCGCCCAGCGCGCAGACAGTGGATTGTAAAACTCTCAGAAACTGAATCTCCGCATGTAACAGCCAGCAGCAGCGCTGCCCTCCCTGCGCAACGCCCCCGTGGTTGTACGCGACGTGAATCTCCGCCTGTAACAGCCATCAGCAGCGCTGCCCACTGGCCCCCCACCACTAGTAGCCAGCCGCCCGTCTGTAGTGCTCGGACGATATAGGCCGCCGTGCAAGGTCAGATACGCTGCCCGTAAGGTGCGTCACACACGACTGTAACATCCGTCATCAGCAGCGCTGCCCTCCTTCGGGAGCGTCGAGCCGTTTGGAGTCCCTTTTCTCTCCCTAGTCTGACTCTGTCTCTGTCCCCGGCCTCGAACTGTCCTTAATTTGTTGCTCTGTCACTTTGTCACTCTGTCGGGTTAAGGTTCTGTGTAAAACGATCCTCTTCCCCCCCCCCCCCCCCCCCAAAAACTCACCTCGGCGCTGTCGCTCCCCGCCCACGCCCGCTCCTCCAGCGCGCGAACGACGCACGGCGGTTCCCACGCCTGCTTCTCCGCCCACGCGCTGTTTGTGCGGTTGATGTACCTGAAAGGGAGGGGTGACGAGTTTTTTTTAGGGGTTGGTTGGGGTTTGGGATTTCGAGGGTCGGGTTGGGGTGGGAGGTGGGGGTAGGCCTCCACGCCTGCTCCTCCGCCCACGCGCTGTTTGTGCGGTTGATGTACCTGACAGGGAGGGGTGACGAGTTTCTTTTAGGGGTTGGTTGGGGTTTGGGATTTCGAGGGTCGGGTTGGGGTGGGAGGTGGGGGTAGGCCTCCACGCCTGCTCCTCCGCCCACGTGCTGTTTGTGCGGTTGATGTACCTGACAGGGAGGGGTGACGAGTTTTTTTTAGGGGTTGGTTGGGGTTTGGGGTTGCGAGGGTCGGGTTGGGGTGGGAGGTGGGGGTAGGCCTCCACGCCTGCTCCTCCGCCCACGCGCTGTTCGTGCGGTTGATGTACCTGGGGATGGATTACGGCGGTCGAGGGTTCAGGGCTTGTATGTTGAGGCTTCAGTCGAGGGGGCATTTGGAAGGGGGGGGGGGCTTATTTAAGGCTCCCACGCCTGCTTCTCGTCTTCCTTGTACGACTTTTGACTGCACAATGGATGTGGCTCGGCAGCAAGGCCGGCCTCCAGCCTCCTCCCGACACTATTTTCTTAAGCTACTGATTCAGCAGCTAGGCGAAACTAGTGGCACTCGTTCTGATTGGAAGACTTTTTCGGACACGGCGTTTGAGCGTGCTCAGGATAGGGTCGGGTGGAGAGCCGTGGTGTACGGTCCGGCTGCCCCTCAGGCGCCGGCCCCTCCACCACGGCGGTCAAGTAGATTGGCAAGCGCCACTTGACCCCCTATCCCCTAGAAGCAGTTAGGACCTATTTTGGAGGCGTCGCACAATAGCTCTCCTTTTTGCTCTGGGACTACACGTTGGCAGGCAGCCGGCTGGTGGCTACCGCCCCTCACAAGTAATTGTTAGGGCCAGAACTGGACTTGGGTCTAGGCGGTGGTACTAGGACTAGAGGTAGTCTTTGCTGGAAAGCCGATGTAACTGTAACTGTTACTGTACGCCTGCTTCTCCGCCCACGCGCTGCGAGGAGTCCGCGCTAAAAGAAAACCTCGACCCCAAGGTTCCCCCCTGACCCAAAATCAACCCTAAACCCCAATGCAGGTTTAAAAGCAAACCAAGACTATGCAGTACACCGTGTACTGTACACGTGCATTGACAGCAGCTTGTTGACCTGAATGCCCCCTGAGCATAACTTGACCCTGCAACCCAATGTAGGGTAAAAACAAACCAAAGGGTTTTGGTATGTTCTATGCAGTGTAGTTATATGCGGTACACGCACATTGACAGCAGCTTGGTTGATGCTGCGAGGAGTCTGCGGTTTAAAAAAACCTGACCCCAACCCCCCTGCCCCTAACTTAACCCTAAAACCCAGTTTAGGGTTAAAAACAAACAAAAAACCATGCAGTACATTGACAGGAGCTTGGTCGACGTTGCGAGGCATCCGCGCTAAACAAAACCCAGCCCCAAACCCCCCTTACGTAACAAAAAACACAAGTTAGGGTTTAAACCCAGTTTAAAACAAGCCAAAACTATGCAGCACACGTACATTGACAGCAGCTTGGTCGACGCTGCGAGGCCTCTGCGCTCAAAGAAACCCGGCCCCAAGGTTCCCCCCAAACTCAACCATAAAACCCATTTTTTTTTTCTAAACCAGTTCAAAAGAAGCCAACACTATGCAGTACACGGAGGACACGGGGCAAAACAAGCCAAGAGTTGAAAACAAGCCAACAGTTTAAAAAAGTTAAAAAAAGCCACAAGCCATGTGCAAGCCAACAGGTTAAAACCGTTTAAGCCACCAACCAACAGTTTAAAACAGTTTAAAACAAGCCAACAGTTTAAAACAAGACAACACTATGCAGTAGGAGGACCCCTACACGTACATTGACAGCAGCTTGGTTGACGCTGCGAGCAGCTCGCGCTGCGACGCGAGGGCGTCCCGAAACTGGGACTTGGTTGGCCGATTCTGCGGGGGGGGGGGGGGGGTTGAGAAAACGAGTTTAAAACGTAGGGTACTTATGAGGGTCGGTAGCCACCAGCCGGCTGCCTGCCAACGCGTCCTAGAGAAAAAAAGAGGGCTCTTACAAGTGTGGCGCCTCCAAAATATAGCCCAAATGCTTGCAGGGAATAGGGGTTCAAGTGGCGCTTGCCAATCCCAAACCCTAAAACCGTCAACCCCAACTACTCGACCACCGGGAACGACACGCGCAACAGAAACGATACACTGCTGCCAGTCGCCGTCTCTTTGTCTTATCTTAGTCAGTGAGCCCCACTAGAGCTGCAGTAGAGCTTCCAATCCAGAAGCCCACCCCCTCTCCTCTCCTCTCCTCTCCCCTCCTCCCCCCTCCTCCCAACCCCCCTCTCCTCTCCTCTCCCCTCCGCTCTCTTCCTCCCCTCTCCTCTCATCTCCTCTCCTCTCTTCTCCCCTCCTCTCCTCTCCTCTCCCATCCTCTCCCATCCTCTCCTCTCCTCTCCCCTCCCCTCCCTCCCCCCCCTCCCCTCCTCTCCCTCCTACCCCTCCCCCTCCTTGCCCCTCCTCCTCTCTCTCTCCTCTCTCTCTCTCCTCTCTCTCTCTCTCCTCTCTCTCCTCTCCTCTTCTCTCCTCTCTCTCCTCTCTCTCCTCTCCTCTCCTTCACCCCTCCCCACCCCCATCACCTCTTTCCCCCTGCCATCACGTTGCAACCTTTGGCGACCCTGCGACCCTCGAGAGCAGCACCAGCGCCCCAGGGGCCGGGACCTGAAGCTGGCCGGGCAGGCTCACACACAAACACACACACACACACACACACACAAGCTGGCAGGCTGAAAAAAAAATAATAAAAATGCACCGTTGCGACCTTTGGCGACCCTGCCATCGTCAAGAACAGCGACTGTGCCCCAGAGGGCGGGATCTGAAGCTGGCCGGGCAGGCTCACCCCCACCCACCCACCCACCCACACACACGCGCACACACACACACACCAACTGGCAGGCTGCAAGAAAAGAAAAGAAGAGACGCACCGTTGCAACCTTTGGCGACCCTGCCATCCTCGAGAAGCGACAGCGCCCCTGAGGTCAGGATCTGAAGCTGACCGGGCAGGCTTACACACACACACACGCACAGACATGCACACACACAAGCTGGCAGGCTTCAAAACAACACGCACAGTTGCAGCCTTGGGCGACCCTGCCATCCTCGAGCACAGCCACAGCGCCCCAGGGGGCGGGATCTGAAGCTGGCCGGGCAGGCTTACACACACACACACATACACACACCAGCTGGCAGGCTGCAAAAAGAAAAGAAGAGACGCACCGTTGCAACCTTTGGCGACCCTGCGGTCCTCGAGAAGCGACAGCGCCCCTGAGGTCGGGATCTGAAGCTGACCGGGCAGGCTTACACACACACATGCACACACACACACACACACACACGCACACACATGCACACACACAAGCTGGCAGGCTTCAAAACAACACGCACAGTCGCAGCCTTGGGCGACCCTGCCATCCTCGAGAACAGCGACAGCGCCCCAGGGGGCGGGATCTGAAGCTGGCCGGGCAGGCTTTCACACACACACACATTCACACACACACACACACACCAGCTGGCAGGCTGCAAAAGGAAAATAAGAGACGCACCGTTGCAACCTTTGGCGACCCTGCGGTCCTCGAGAGCAGCACCAGTGCCCCAGGGGCCGGCCAGGCAGGCTGACATACACACACACCCACACACACAGCTGGCAGGCTGCAAAACAAAACGCACCGTTGCAACCTTTGGCGACTCTGCGGTCCTCGAGAAGCGCCCCAGGGGCCGGGACCTGAAGCTGGCCGTGCAGGCTCACACACACACACACACACACCAGCTGGCAGGCTGAAAAAAGAAGAAGAAGAAGAGACGCACCGTTGCAACGTTTGGCGACCCTGCCATCCTCGAGAACAGCACCAACGCGCCAGGGGGGGGGATCTGAAGCTGTCCGGGCAGGCTCGCGCGCCGCCCTGGGCCGCTGCCGAGCCCCGTCGATGGGCGCGCCGTCACCGCGTTCCACCGCGCGCGGGGGGGCTCGGGTGCCGTTGGGGATGCCGTGACACCTGTGGGGGGGGGGAGTGTGTGTGTGTGTGGGGGAGTGTGTGTGTGGGGCGGGGGGGGGGCATGCGTGTGTGCGTGTGCACACGCGGGGGGGCTTGGGTGCCATTGGGGATGCCGTGACACCTGTGGGGGGGGTGGGAGGGGGGAGGGGGAAGTGTGTGGGGGGACGTGTGTGTGTGCGTGTGTGTGTGTGCGTGGCGACCGCGTTCCACCGTGCGCGGGGGGGCTCGGGTGCCGTTGGGGATGACGTGGCACCTGTGTGTGTGGGGGGGGGAGTGTGTGTGGGGGGGGGCATGCGTGCGTGCGTGTGCACACGCGGGGGGGCTCGGGTGCCATTGGGGATGCCGTGACACCTGTGTGTGTGGGGGGGGGGGGGGGTGTGTGTATGTGTGTGTTTGCATGTGTGTGTGTGTGTGTGTGTGTGTGTGTGCGCGCGTGTGCGTGCGTGTCGCGACCGCGTTCCACTGCGCGCGGGGGGCCTCGGGTGCCGTTGGGGATGCCGTGACACCTGTGTGTGTGGGGGGGGGAGTGTGTGTGTGTGTGTGTGTGTGTGTGTGTGTGTGTCGCGACCGCGTTCCATCGCGTGCAGGGGGGCTGGGATGTCGTTGGGGACGCCGTGACACCTGTGTGTGTGTGTGGGGGGGGGGGGGAGCATGTCTGTGTGTGTGTGCGCGCAGGGGACGGGAGGGGACGTGCGTGTGTGTGAGCGTGTGTGCATGTTTGTGTGTGAGTGCCAACACCGCGTTCCACTGTGGGCGCGGGCTCTGATGGCGGTGGGGATGCTGCAACACCTGCGAGTGGTGGTGTGTGTGTGTGCGTGCGTGTGTGTGTGTGTGTGTGCGTGTGTGCGAGGGATGGGGGGAGACGTGTGTGTGTGTGTGTGTGTGTGTGTGTGTGTTTGGCGCACGGTTGGCCACCCGCCTCCAAATGGAATCTCCTCAATGATGACCAGAACAGCCTCTCTGGGTCTGCCGTGCAGAGTTCTCTGTAACGACCTCTGTGTGTGTGTGTGTGTGTGTGCATGGCAGACAAACTAACCCGACGTGTGTGTGTGTGGGGGGGGGGGCATGCGTGTGTGCGTGTGCACGCGCGGGGGGGCTCGGGTGCCACTGGGGATGCCTTGACACCTGTGTGTGGGGGGGGGGGAGTGTGTGTGTGTGTGTGTGCATGTGTGTTTGCATGCGCGTGCATGACGACTGCATTCCACCGCGTGCGGGGGGGGGGGGGGGGCTCGGGTGCCGTTGGGGATGCTGTGACACCTGTGTGTGTGTGGGGGGGGGGGGAGTTTGTGTGTGTGTGTGCGTGTGCGTGCGCATGCGTGTGCGTGTGTGTGTGCATGGCAGACTAACGAACCCGACGCGCCCAACACACCTCCACTGTTGGAGAGCGTTGCCGGGAGCTGGAAAGCAGTCGGGTTTTGGGTTTATGGAAAAACAAACGTGTGTGCATGAGCGTGTGTGTGTGTGTGTGTGTGTGTGCATGGGTGTGTGTGCGCACGCGCACATGCATGACGAACGAACACACACGTCCGCCGCGGCGGCTGGGAAGCAGTTACAGTTACAGTTGCATCGGCTTTCCAGCAAAGACTACCTCTAGTCCTAGTACCACCGCCTAGACCCAAGTCCAGTTCTGGCCCTAACAATTACTTGTGAGGGGCGGTAGCCACCAGCCGGCTGCCTGCCAACGTGTAGTCCCAGAGCAAAAAGGAGAGCTATTGTGCGACGAACAAAAAGGAGAGCTATTGTGCGACGGCTGGGAAGCAGTCGGGTGTTAGGGTGCAGGGTCCGGGTTATGGTAGCTAGCCTCGTTAGGCAGCTCCCTCAATCCCACGCCCCGAGGGTGCGTACTGTAAACTGTAAACTGTAAACTGCAGGGTCCGGGGTTTGGGGGGTTTCGGGTTAAGGTCGCACCCAAAGGTAGCGAAAGAGTAGGTAGGGTTTCTAAACCCTTCCTTCAGGGTCCAGGCCTAGGGTTTAGGGGTTAAGGGGAGGTGCACGCGGCGCACCTCCACCATTGGACAGCGTCATGCGGCGGCTGGAAAGCAGTCGGGTCGGGGAGCCAGTGTCGCCGCCGGTGCCGGCTTCTGAGAGCGAGCCCGAGGCGGTGCGGGAGCGGGTGGGGGAAGGCGACGCCCTGCGCGCGCGTGTGTGTGTGTGTGTGTGCGTGCGTGTGTGTGCGTGCATGCGTGCATGCATGCGTGCGTGCATGCGTGTGTATGTGTGTGTGTGTGTGTGTGTGTGTGTGTGTGTGTGTGTGTGTGTGCAAGCCTAGGCCCGCATCTGGGAGCGAGCCCGAGGCGGTGCGGGAGCGGGTGGGGGAAGGCAACGCCCTGCGCACGTGTGTGTGCGTGTGTGTGTGTGTGTGTGTATGTCTGTGTGTGTGTGTCTGTGTGTGTGTGTTTGTGTGTGTGTGTTTGTGTGTGCAAGTCTGGGCCCGCATCTGGGAGCGAGCCCGAGGCGGTACGGGAGCGGGTGGGGGAAGGCAACGCCCTGCGCACGTGTGTGTGCGTGTGTGTGTGTGTGTGTGTCTGTGTGTGTGTGTCTGTGTGTGTGTGTGTGTTTGTGTGTGTGTGTTTGTGTGTGCAAGTCTGGGCCCGCATCTGGGAGCGAGCCCGAGGCGGTACGGGAGCGGGTGGGGGAAGGCGACGCCCTACGCGCGTGTGTATGTGTGTGTGTGTGTGTGTGTGTGTGTCGGCGTCGGTGCCAGCTTCTGAGGGCGAGCCCGAGGCGGTGCGGGAGTGGGTGAAGGAATGCGACGCCCTGCGCGCGTGTGTGTGGGGGCGTATGTGTGTGTGTGTGTGTGTGTATGCATGTGTGCGTACGTGCGTGCGCGCGCACGCATGCACGCGTGTGTGCGCACGCGCGACTGTGGAGGGTGCGCGCCCCGTCAAGGCCGCTGCCAGCGCACGCCATGCACGTGCACGGCACACCCAGCACAGCACAGTACAGTACAGCACAGCACTGTACAGCACAGCACAGCACAGCACACGCACCACATGTGCGAGTCATCACAGCACAGCACAGCACAGCGCAGCGCAGCGCAGCACACGCACCACATGTGCGAGTCTTCACAGCACAGCACAGCGCAGCACAGGACAGCACAGCGCAGCGCAGCGCAGCACAGCACAGCGCAGCACAGCACAGCGCAGCACAGCACAGCACAGCACAGCACAGCACACGCACCACATGTGCGAGTCAGCGGTCGCGCTGCGCCGCAGCCGCTGCTGGACCTGTCCGGCCAGGCCAAGCGGCCGCGCCGGGCTCGACCGCGCCTCGTGCACGGTGCCCAGCCCAGCCATTTGAACGTCGCTCGCCACGCGCCGCCCCATGGCGGGCCCCGACGACGGCGACGCAGCTGCGGCAGAGGGGGCGGGGGCGTCGGATGCCGGCGCACCGCGCGGCGCCGCGCGCTCGCCAAGCCCGCCGCGCCCGGGCGAGCTGCTGCCCCCAGGCGGCGGCTGCGGGCGTGGCCGCGCCGACGGCGCGCGGCCGCCCGCGCCGCTGGCGCGCGCAGGCGACGGCGGACGCATGTACGGCGACGCCGCGTGGTCGCCGCCCTGCTGCAGCGCCGCGCCGTCGGCGGGGCCGTTGTCGTTCGCGGCGACGGGCGACAGCACGCCGTCGTGCGTGTAGCCGCGCCGGCGCAGCGCGAGCGGCGACCCGCCCCCGCCGCTGCCCGGCAGCATGCCGGACCCGCCTGCATGCGCGGCGCCCATCGACGCGAGCTTCGCGAGCGTGTTCCGGCTGGGGGACGCGGCAGCGGCGGCGCCAGGGGACGCGGTACCTGCGCCGGGGAAGGGGGGCAAGGGCACCGCCCCGGGCGGCGGGTGCGGGCGGCCGGGCGAGCGGCGCCGACTGTTCAGCGTCATACCCGCCAGCGCGCCCTCGTGGTCGTCGTGGTCATAGTGCCCGCTGCCGCCGCCGCCGTGCGCGAGCACGCTCGGGCTGGCGGGCCCGCCGCCGCCGCCGCTGCTCCTGTCCGGCCTGTTGCTGAGGCTGCGCTTGGCAGCGGCGCGCAGCGAGCCGGCGGGCGAGAGCGGCGGGCGCGACGAGTGCGGCGGCGGCGCGCTGCCGCGCGCGGGGCTCGCGGCCGCCGGCGGCAGCAACGAGGTCTGCGGCGAGAGGCAGCCCGCGACGACGTAGCCCGCGGCGCCGGCGGCGGGGGCGGCGGGGAGCTCTGCGACCGCAAACCCCCGTGGCGTTGCGGTGATCACGGTCGTCGCGGCCTCGCCGCGCGCCGGCCACGAGGGCGCCGAGGCGAGGCCGGGATCGGACGGCGCGGAGAAGCGAGAACCGTGGGGCTTGGTCGGGCCCTTGGGGCTACCGTCCTCGGTGTCGGAGACGGCCTCCTGGAGCTGCGCCTCCAGGCTCGCGATCTGCAGAGGGAGGGAGAGAGTGTGTGTGTGTGTGTGTGTGCGTGTGTGTCAGCGCGCCGGTGCCGGTGGTGCCAGAGGCCGTGGGACAGTGGTTCCGTAGAGGATCTTGGGAAAATGATGGCTAAACCCAAGCCTGACGCTCATTTCGCCAATCTCAACCCGACGGAGGCGAATCTTGGCGGAAAAGTGTGAAAATGCCGATTTTCACACTTTTCGGGTCAGAATTCGCGCAATCTCAACCCAACGCGCCAGCCCGAAACAGCCAATCTCAATCCGAAAGTGCACTTCGTCGGGTTGCGGGTTGGCTAACGGAAACACTGCCGTGGAAGTGCGTGCGCGTGCGTTCGCCGTCGTCCGCACCCAGCCCCAGCCCTCCCGCCCAATCACCACCACAACCACACCCCTCCTTGACTGGCCTTGATGCCCGCGGCCAGCACCTGCTTTGCTGCCCCCCCCCCACACACCCTCCCCCCCACACACACGCACACACACGCGTGCACACGCACGCACACACACACACACACGCGCCTCGTCCTTGATGCCCCTGAACTTCCGGAACTCGCGCACGAAGCGCGCCGCGTCGTCGCCCAGCAGCCCCGGCACCACAAACGCCATGTCATCGAGCCGCGGGATGCGTGCCGGGTGCCGGTGGCGGCGCTTGAGCAGCAGCGCGACGCGCACGGTCAGCAGCGTGCGCCGCCGCGCCTCGTGCACGCGCCGCCGCCACTCCGCGACCGCGGCCGCCACCGCGGCAGACGGCGCGCCGTCGGCCGCGCCCGCGAGCGCGCCGCGGCGCGCAGAAGACCCGCGCCCCCGGTGCGGTGGCAGCGTGGCGACCGAATCGTCAAACGGCGACACATACTCGATCTCGACCCCGTCGTCGACCCCGCCACCGTCTGCGACCTTGCGCTCGGCGGCGCTGCAGTTTGTGCGGCGTGTGTGCGCGTGCGCGTGAATGCGTGTGTTTGCATGCTTGTGTGTGTGTGTGTTTGTGTGTGTGTGTGTGTGCGTTTGTGTGTGTGTACCACCCCACCAGTGTGTGTGTGTGTGTGCGTGTCGGGCCGCCGGTGCAGCCGGCGCAGGCACCGTGGGAGGCACGTGGATGGCACGCGGCAGGAAGCCAGTGGCAGCATCAGCGCGCCTCCCGACATGTGCATGCCGATGCTACTACATGAGCGCTGGCGTACCCACCGCCGGTCTGTGTTCAGCATAAACTGCCTCACGCGAGCTGCCTTTGCCGTCACCGCCGTGCGGTTGGGGCTTGCCACGGTCACGAGGGCCTCCATCTGGCTGCGGTTGTTCTGGAGGTGCAGCTGTGAAGGGCGGACACAGGGCAGGGAACGCGGTGGGCAGGGCTGTTGCGGGCTGTTGCATGCATGCATGACTCACATGCACATGCATGGCGTGCAATTCCCTCTCTCGCCCCCCCCCTGATTCTGCCTGCATGCTGTCGTGCATGTCACCCCCACCTCAAGGTACTGCATCTTCGCAGTAAAGGATTTGCCCGATGCGATGGCGGGACGGCACGCGCCTGTACACGCGTGTGTGTCAAAGCAGCATGAGCGCGCGTTCCACTGGTACTGCACGCACGCCCTCTACATGTATACATCGTGGCTGTTGGTCAGCCTCCCTCTTTGGGGGAGCGGTTGCATTGGGTACCGAATGCAAGCTCGATGCATGCATGGGGCGCCTACCACCGAAATTATCCAGCTCCTTCACGCGTGCGCTGCGCCACGCCGAGCCACTCCCGCTCGTGTAGTCCTCCCATCCACTTGGGCCGCTGAATACTTCATCCTCCGCCCGCGCAAATGTGCTGCGCGACGAGGTGGCTCCCATCTTCGCAAGGCGAGTCGCCTCTTCTTAGTCGCTCATCTACTTACACTGAACGTTTCGCGTGTTACACGGAACTCATCGCGTGTTACACGGAACTCGTGCGTACGCGTCGTAGCCCGTAGTAGTGTGGGGGGTTTGACCTCCGGCAACGGGCCAACGCCAACGGCAAAGAAAAACCTTGGCTCGTGACGAGAGTTCCATGATCATGTTATAAGCATGACACAGAGAATGCCACAGAGAGGGTGATGCTTGCATGGGAAACCCAACACCAACACCACTGAGCAACACCAACGCGCAACACCCACGCACAACACCCATACGCACTGGATGTATGTGTGCGTCAGGGCATGCAACGTGTTCCCTGGTCCCCTCCAGGGATACCTGCTGCACTCTCAGCGTTGCAGGAGCTATACAGACACACCGCCATGCCACATCCAGTAACGCCTCATGGCGTGAATCTCCTACTAGCGGCGGCCGACTAGCGGCGGCCTATTCTCACACGTTTCTTGCTTCCGAGCGCTCCGTTGGCCGAGCCAACGGCCAACGCCAACCGTGGGGAACCCTGGCCGTTTTCGGTGACACCTGAGGTGGATTTCACACGGATCCACAAGATCAGGCACTGCGCTACGTATGATGATGATGATGGATCTTACAGTCTGTGTGACACCAGTAATGATGTATAAGACCGGTGTCGGCGCTAGCGCCCGACACCTTAAACTCAGTTTCAGTGGGAAACTGGCTGGCTACCTGGTAGGGGTGAGGGTAAACCCCCACACGCGCGCACGCACTGGACCTAGACAGGACACTGGGCCCCCAGATCCACCCTATACCACCCAGGTAGTAACAGCAACGCATTGTTGGTGTGCGCCTGTGTTCTACTACTAGTCCCGCCGCCGCCATTGGCTCCAGCAATCTCCTCCATGCCCGCCAGCAATCTCCTCCACGCCCGCCAGCAATCTCCTGTATGCCCGCCAGCAATCTCCTCCATGCCCGCCAGCAATCTCCTGTATGCCCGCCAGCAATCTCGTCCATGCATGGGCGCCGCCATGCGATCTCCATGCGCCGCGCCGCGCTCCATGCGCGCCAGCACCCGTACCACCCGCCTCATTCCCGTTCTTTAGCCATTCCCCGTGACACCTATGGCTGATCCTTGTTCCGCCGTCCCCTTTGGCATCTGTAACCCGTATCCTCTCCCTGTAGCCTCATTCCCCGTTCTTAACCGCCATCTCCATTATGGTGCCCGCCCGCTGGTGGGGCCTCGCCTCGCCCCATGCCGCACGGCTAGTGTATTGATTGCTGCGCCATCTATAATCTGCGCCTTGGGGCAGGGAACCCCTGCGCCACAACCTCCTCACAAAGCCTAGCCGCATGTGCCTCGCTTCCCATGTTTCTCAATTTCTCGCCATCCGCTTCCATGCTGCCGCCTGCAATCTCCTCCACGCCCGCGAGCAATCTCCTCCATGCCCGCCAGCAATCTCCTCCATGCATGCACGCGCAGAGCGCCGCCATGCAACCCCCATGCGCCGCGCGCGCCATGCGCGCGCCGCGCCCGCCAGCTCCCGTAGCCTCATTCCCCGTTCTTTACCCATGCGCCGTGACGCATTAGCCTTGTCCGCCGTCCCCTGGCATGCATAACCCGTAGCCTCATCCCCGGTAGCCGCATTCCTCGTTCTTAGCCGCCATCTCCATTATGGTGCCCGCCCGCTGGTGGGGCCTCGCCTCGCCCCATGCCGCACGGCTGGTGCATCGATCGCGTCGCCATCTAATAATCTGCGCCTTGGGGCAGGGAACCCCTGCGCCGCAACCTCCTCACAAAGCCTAGCCGCATGTGCCTCGCTTCCCATGTTTCTCAATTTCTCGCCATCCGTCTCTCTCTTCCATCCAGGCACAGTAAACCATTAGGAGCCGCAATCTGCTTGAGTTCCGATCGTTGTGAGAGGGGGTGCATGCTCGCCGCAATTCTTGCCATCGTGCATCGTGCTCTCCATCGTACCGCTGCCCCATCTGCCACATAGCCTCGCCCCATCAGGACCAGTTCATCAGTAGCGCTGTGCGTCACAGCCGCTCAGGGTAAATTTCCAGATTTTCAGCCGCCCAGTACCAAGCGCAGTTGTCCCGGTTGTCCGCCATCGAGCGGTGCCAGGGCGGGAGCCCCTGGCGAAGAGCTTATGAACTTAACATGGTAGACGTATACATAGATCTATAGATCTACCCTTTTCTGCAGCACAGGCGGTTGATATAGTACCCGCTGCAGTCCCCACCCCACCCGCCCTCCGGGTGCTGCTTGCAGATTGACTCTGGGCCGTCGCCGCTGCCCGACCGTGTGTGCGTGTCTGTGCGTGTGGAGCCCTTGGTGCGCCGGCCCTTGGGTGCCCCGACGCGGTTGTGCTACTAGCCCCGCTTCTAGTGGTTTGGGAGGAGGGCTTTCTGGTCCCTTCATGGTTTCATACCTTGGGCCCGCCCTTCGGCCACTGCAGGGGTTGGGTGTGGAGCCTGCGCTGTGGTGCTGCTTGCTTGGTGCCCGCCACGACGTGTGGTCGGCGCTACCGTGGGCTACTTTTATAGCTTGACCTTTTGGGTGGGCCTTGTGCCTGCTCTCTTAAGTCCCGCTGGAGATTTCAAAGTGAGCGTGTGACCGCCGGCAGTGGATTTTAAAACTCTCATCATCACAGTCCGCCCCCACTATGGCCTTCAGGGCTCGGGCTCCCCCATCTTTGAGGCGCTAAGTGACCGCGAGCGGGCGCAGCACGAGGCGCTGTGGCCGGCGTACGAGGCGGCCCGCACGGCTGGGCAAACCCTAACCCTAAACCCTAAACCCTAAACCCTAAACCCTAAACCCTAAACCCTAAGGCCCAGTTCCGCCACTGGGCCCGCCTGTTTTTTGATGGCCTGCCCGTGCCTGCGCCTGCAAGCTGAAACCCTGCTTGCCTATTCAGGCCCCAGCTTTTGCACCACCATGCTGTGAGCGTGAGACAGCCGTCAGCATGCCACTCTGCCCGTCCCGCAATGCGACGTGGTCGTTAACACACACGCACACACACACACACACACACACACACACACATAGGAGGTGTGGTACACTCACCGCCAAACCAAATATACCACTGGAATGGCCTGAGAACCAGCCTTCTGAGACTGTCCCCATATTTTCCAGGAACCCAGTATTGAGGGAAATGTGGGGGGGTGAACCTATTTGTGCTAATTTGCTCCCTGTCCTTCTAGGCGCGCACACACACGGCGAGCACGGACCCGGGCCCGGGAAGGCACCGTTGGCTCTACGCCCCTCCCAACTCACCCTCCCTGCAGGGAAATTTGCCACAGGAGGCTGGACATCGGACACTGGTGCCCGGCATCGGCCTCTGCGTTCCAAAACTACCGCCCACACTGCCACAAAGTGACCAACACAGCGCACAGAGGCAGGAGCAGTGGTGAGGCCTCCCTGCGCTAGGGATTGCCCATGCTGGTGGCTCGCCTCACTGCTGCTCCTACACCCAGGCAGCCTGGTGCCCGCCCTTCGCCCGCCTGGCGCTTGCCCCGCAAGGATCCCGACCGTTCCCTCCCGTCGCCCGCCTGGCGCGTCCCGAGTCCCCCCCGCCCGTTGCCCGCCCGCACCCCGCGGGGCGGGCAACAAAAAGTTGGCTTGTGTGATTCTTGTGCGAATTCCGGCGGTAGGCTGTCCTTCGACCAGTTTTTCTTTACCGCCCCCATGCCGCCGACAGCGGTATACCGCCTCTCCGAGGAAACTCTGTGTGAGGCACCCCAATGTATGATATGATTGGGCTATCACCAGCGATTTTGTTTTCAGGATTTAGAATTAATATTCTGCAACCGGAAAGTGTGAAAAATTCACACTTTCAAACTTTTACACTCAATTTCGACTCAATTCTGCTTGTGAAATCACGCGTTTCGGGTTACATGTTGGCAGACCCTTTCTCTCTATCTCTCTCTCTCCTGCCTGCCTAGCTGTGTGAACGTCTTGTTGTAGCGCCCGCGGTCCACCGCCTCCTTCCACGCCTGAAGTGCATGGCGCCAGCCAGCCTACTGCCCAGGGCTCCTGCTCCCAGTCAGCCCTGTAGTTGCACGCACCGCTCTCCCTCACCCATGCGCTGTCACTGGTGCCCACAGCAGCCCTGTTGCCCTTGTTGTGGCCAGTCCCCAGGGCGGCCTGGGCCACAACCTGTGGCTCAGCAGCTTCCTCGAGCCCTTGCGACTACCATGCGCATTCGCATGCCCAAGGTCAAATACGAATTTTCACACATTCGGTCATTCCGTCTGCACGCCGTCCCCCGAATTAATACTTTACTGCCGAATTACAGCCATATGGCTGCGTGCAGCCGGAAACAAAATCACTGGCTATCACCCAAGGCCCGTCGTCGATTGCTTCAAATGACCCCTACAAATTGACCCGTCATGCCATGATGGACCCCAGTGATTTCTGTTTTTTTTTTATGAATTACTCCACAGCTGGATTTTTCTTTAACCATGTTGACTGTTGACCTCTCGTTGAACATTTGTCCTCATACATAGGTTATTGGAGAAAGCTGTTGACGAGCTCTGTCTGGCGGGCTTGTCAGACCAACAATCAACTAGAGCGGTTGAGCTGTGCTCAGGGTCAAAGTACAGCCAGAATACAGCCAAATGGCTGTGGAGAGGCGAAAAGGAAACAACTAATGGACCCTAACCCTGAACCCCAAACCCCGGCCCCTGAACCCTCGGCCACACCCCAAACCCTGCTGCAGGCGAGCGTTGTTAAGGCGCAGGACGCACGCGATGGGGCGGCCGGCCGGGCCGAGCAACGAGTGGCACTGGAAACATGCCGTAGTCGTTCAAGCGCGACCTGCCGGACTGGCACAAGAATGAGGTCCAGCGCAACGTGTGCGCTGAACATGTGTACTGATGCCATGGCCGCACTGGTGCTCTGAGGATGTAGCAGCATCGGCATGTTCCCTTGCTAACTTGTGGGGCTGGCCCTAGAATAATCTGTTGCAGGCTCCACTAATCCACTCCAATCCGCTCCTGGGACTTTGCCCCTCGGACTTCCGTGTGCGCGGGTGTGGAGTCTGCCTCTGACCACTCTTCCTGATGCAAACGTGTGTTCCTACCTGCCAAGATTTCGGCCTGTTTCTGCTGTTCTTGCCTGCGTTTTTTCTAGGTTTTGAGGCAGAGTGTGGTGGTGTGGGTTCGCATCACCTTCTCTCTCGTCCCGAAATCCCCAGATCACCCGCTCGCTGCCCCAACACCAGTCGTCAGAATGAGCTTCGCCCTGCCAGTCCTGCCGTACGACTATGCCGCGCTGGAGCCCTATGTGGATGCCACCACCATGAACATCCACCACACCAAGCACCACCAGGTGGGCTGGTCGGTGTGCTGCTCCCAGATCCGGAAATGGGTCCGATGCAGAGACAGGGGCAGAGAGCGGATTATTGGCAACGACATGGGCGTTCCATTCACCACGCGTGCCCCCCCCTGCCCCACAGACCTACGTCACGAACGTAAACGGTGCGCTGGCCAAGTTCCCCGAGCTGGCGAGCCTCGGCATCGCCGATCTGAACAAGATGGTTGGCACTGAGAAGGTCCCGGCCGAGGTGGCAACGATGGTGCGCAACTCGGGCGGCGGCCACTGGAACCACTCCTTCTTGTGAGTGCCTGTGCATGCTGCATGCGATCAGCGATCAGCGCTCCAGGGATTGGGCGCCATGCGTCCCATGCTGTGGCTCTGCAGGCGCAGTGCCGGCATGCGTACCCCTGATGTATGCCGCATCCAGCGCCCGACAGTGCATGCACTCACACACACACACACACACACGCACACACACACATACAATGGTCCCGAGCATACGAGTTGTGTGCTTTCAGAAACATGCCCAGAGCAGCACCTCCGCGCCCTGCCGCCGCGTCTTCGTCAAAGCGTAGCCCTAACTTGCCGTAGCGCAGGCGGTATTGGGCGGGGTGAGGGTGCGGGGGGCACACACACACACACACACACGCACACGCACACACACGCACACGCACACACACACACACACACACACACGCACACGCACACACACACGCACACTTACACGCACACCTTGCAAGCATCCGCACCACGCTCCCCAACCACGCACATGCACGCCTTCCTCACGACCGCCCCTGCCGTGTCACGCGCGTGCAGCTGGAAGGCGATGTGCGCGCCGTCGTCGACCAATGGCCCGACCGCTGCACTCAAGGTGTGTGTGTGTGTGCGTCAGTGTTTCCGTTAGCCAACCCTGAACCCGACAAAGAGCACTTTCGGGTTGAGAATGGCCAATTTGGGCTGGCGCGTCGGGTTGAGATTGCGCAAATTACGACCCGAAAAAGTGCGAAAAATGACATTTCACACTTTTCTCGCCAAAATTTACATCCGTTGGGGTGAGATTGGCTACATGAGCGTGAGGCCCGGGTTGAGCCATCTTTTTTCCAAGATCCTCAACGGAACCACTGGTGTGTGTGTGTGCGTGTGCGTGCTATGTTTGTATGTGTGTTGGCCATGTCCAGCCCGACACGCTGCTCCTCCTCCAACCCGAGGCCCTTCTGAACCCCGGACCCCAAACCCTCGTCAGGCCGCCATCGACGCTGCGTTTTGCTCCATGGACGAGATGAAAGCCACGTCCACCTCCAGGCTCTCTTCCCACCCAAAACCACAACCCTGGACTCCACACCCTATACCCTAGAATCTTAGCCGTAGACCCCCTAACTCCCAAACCCTGCGGGCCGGCATCGACGCTGCGCTTGGCTGCATGGACGAGATGAAGGCCACGGTCCACCCCCACGCTCTGCTCCTCCTCACACCCAAAACCGACACCCAGACACACCACCCTAGACCCTGGAATCGTAGCCATAAACCCGTAACTCCAAAACCCTGCAGGCCGCCATCGACGCTGCGTTTGGCTGCATGGACGAGATGAAAGCCACGATCCACCCCCACGCTCTGCTCCTCCCCCCTAAAACCTACACCCCAGACACAACACCCTAGCCCACCCCTAGACCCTAGAATCTTAGCCCTAGACCGTGAACCCCAGACCCCAAACCCTCGACAGGCCGCCACCATGAAGGCCACGTCCACCCCCACGCCCTGCTCCTCCCACCCAAAACCCGAACCCCAAACAATACACCCTAGACCCTAGCATCGTAGCCCTAGACCCTGAACCCTCGACCCTAAACCCTCGCCAGGCCGCCACCGACGTTGCGTTTGGCTCCATGGACGAGATGAAGGCCACGTCCACCCCCACGCTCTGCTCCTCCCCCCCAAAACCTACACACCAGACACACCACCCTAGAACCTTAGCCCTAGACCCTGAACCCTCGACCCCAAACCCTCGCCAGACCGCCATTGACTCCGCGTTTCCATTAACAAAGGCCACGTCCACCCCCACGCTCTGCTCCTCCCCCCCAAGACCTACACCCCAGACACACCACCCTAGAATCTTAGCCCGAGACCCTGAACCCTAGACCCTGAACCCTCGTCAGGCCGCCATCGCCTCTGCGTTTGCCTCCATGGACGAGATCAAGACCGCGTCCACCCCCACGCTCTGCTCCTCCTCCCACCCAAAACATACACGCCAGACACAAGGCCCTAGAATCTTAGCCCTAGACCCTGAACCCCAGACCCCAAACCCTCGTCAGGCCCCCATCGACGCTGCATGGACAAGATGAAGGCCACGTCCACCCCCACGCCCTGCTCCCCCCACTCAAAACCTGAACCCCGGACTCCACACCCTAGACACTAGAATCGCATACCCTGAACCTGACCCTTAACTCTCGTCAGGCCGCCATCGACTCTGCGTTTGGCTCCATGGACGAGATGAAAGCCAAGTTCAACGCGGCCGCCGCGTCGCGGTTCGGCTCCGGCTGGGCGTGGCTCGGCGTCAAGGCCGACGGCTCGCTGGGCATCTGCTCGACGCCCAACCAGGTGGGTGGCGCTCTGCACACACACACACACACACACACACACGATCGGCATCTGCTCGACGCCCAACCAGGTGGGTGGCTCTGCACACACACACAAAACACACAAACATGCACGCAAACATACGCACACACACACACACACGTGCGCGCGCGCGCACACACACACGCACACACACACACACGTGCGCGCGTACACACACACGTGCGTGCGCACGCACACACACACACACACACACACACACACACACGTGCGCGCGCGCACACACACATGCGCGTGCACATACACACACACACACACGTGCGCGCGCGCACACACACATGCGCGTGCACACACAGGCAAACACACACACACACACACTCACAAACGCAGCGTGAGCACACAAACGTGCACGAACAGACGCATGCACATGCAGACACACACACACACACACACATACACACGCGCACACACACATACGCATGCACACACACACACGCACACACACACACACACACCGCGCAGGACAACCCGCTCATGGCACTTGCCGAGGACAAGATGATCCCCATCCTGGGCCTGGACGTGTGGGAGGTGCGTCGGTGTGTGTGTGTGTGTGTGTGTGTGTGCGTATGTGTGTGTGTGTGTTTTGGGGAAGGGGTATGGGGTCGTTTAAAAAAAAGCCTCCGGTGGGTTGAGATTTAGGAAGTGAGCGTGACGCCCGGGTTGAGCCGCCTTTTCCCAAAGATCCTTAGCTGAACCACGGTCGCGTGCACTGCCGGCACCGACAGCCAGCCAAGCCCTCCACCCCCCACCCTCACCCACCCCAACCCCAACCCCACCCCACCCCACGTGGTAGGCCGGCGCGCTGCGTGGCCTTGCGGCGGGAGGCTCTCCTACGACGGTTGAGCCGTCTGTTTCCAAATATCCTTAGCAGAACCGCGGTCGCGCGCGCTGCCAGCACGGACAGCCAGCCAAGCCCTCCACCCCCCACCCTCACCAGTGATTTCCTTTTTGGCTCTACACAGCCATTTGGCTGTATTCCGGCTGTACTTTGACTTTGCGCACAGCTCAACACATCTAGTGGATTGTTAGTCTGACGAGCCCGCCAGACAGAGCTCGTCAACAGCTGTCAAATTACCTATGTTTGAGGACAAACGGCCAACGGGAGGTCAACGGTCAACGCAAGTAACAAGTTACACGGGGTTTCCAGCTAAGCAGGCTACTCTTCTACCAGAGACACCCGCCGATACTCCAGCACACTTACGTACTAGAGTACCGCCGGCTCCCGGCCGATAGACTACCGCTCCCGCCGGCTCGACTACCCCAAACAGCGGTCTCTGAGAGACATGTCTGGCAAGGAGCATATAGGAGAGGACCTTCCTCAAGGTCACAGTAGTGGCCTTGTGGCCAGTCAAACCGGCAGAGCCGACTGGCGCTGACTGGAACGGTCCCCGCCTGGCAGTGCATGGCTGTCCAGCTCTCGTTTGCATGGGGCTCAGCCGGCGCCCCATGCCTCATGCATGGCCAGGTCCCACCTTCCAGGGGGGCATGGGCGACAGAGTTGTCATGGAGGCTGCCTGAAGACTTTCCAACGCCAGTCACCGGCAGACGAGCGCCCCCGAGGATGAGCGCGGTGACGAACGCTGCGATTGGTGAAGCGGATTTACTATGTGTTGCCTCGGCGATCACCACCGCTGAACGGTCAACGCGGTCAAAGCAAATTCCGGCCGTAGAAGAATGAATTAAATCTCCTGAAAACCCCACCCCACCCACCTGGTAGGCCGGCGCGCTGCGTGGCCTTGCTGGAGGCTCTCCTAGCAGAGCCCCCCCCTAGACGTGAAGTCTAGGCCTCGACTCACGCCCCGGGGTCCTCCAGGCGCGTACATGTCTAACCTGTTACCCCTCCCCCCCCTCCCCTGCCCCCCTGGGTGCCAGGCAGCACTCGCCGGCATCCCTGCTGTGTGCACGAGCACACGCACACACGCACCCCCCTCGCCCACACACCCCCTCGTCCCCCGCCCCCCCCACCCCCACTGACACACGCGCGCACGCAGCGCGCGTACTACCTCACCCACGCACCCCCTTCACCCCCACATCCCCCCCGCACACACACTCGTGTATACGCAGCACGCGTACTACCTCACCCCCGCACCCCCGCATCCCCCATCCCCCCACTCACACACGCGCACACGCAGCACGCGTTATACCTCACCCACGCACACCCTGCATCCCCCATCCCCCCCCACACACACGCGCACACGCAGCACGCGTACTACCTCACCCATGCACCCCCGCATCCCCTGCACACACACCCCACACACGCGCACACGCCGCACGCGTACAACCTCACCCACGCACCCCCTCATCCCCCGCGCCCCCACACCCACCCCACACACACACACGCGCGCACGCAGCACGCTTACTACCTCAAGTACCAGAACAGGCGCCCCGAGTACATCGCAGCGTTCTGGAACGTTGTCAACTGGGACTGTGAGTGGCGGTTTTAAAACCCTTTGTAACCCTCGACCCCGTCACCCTAAACCCTAAACCCTAGAGCCAAGGGATAGTGGGGTTGATGACCTAGTTTGTCAGGGTTTGGGGTTGCAGTTTTAAAACCCTTTGTACTCCTTGACCCCGTTCCCCTTAAGCCAAGGTTGATTGGCCGTGCCCAAGCGTGCCGCGGTCGTTCCAGCCCCCAGCTCCATACCTGGTGCGAGTGTGTGAGTGTGCGAGTGTGTGTGTGTGTGTGTGTGTGCGCGCATGCGTGTGTGTGAGTGTGTTGGTGTGTGTGGTCGATTTTACAGTCTTGTTGGACGCCTTTAATGGCGTATTAGACTTGTGCTTGCGCACTCAATCCCTGAGGCAGGCAGATACGATCACCCGCACTAGTCCACTCAGTGGATACACATTGACTGTGTCCATCCCACTAGCTCTAGTACATCTGGTCGCGCCATGCGTCTCAGTTCGGGCAGCCAGCCTGGCCACCCTCCTCCTCCTCCGTTCATCATGTGGCGCACGCCCGACATGCCGCCAGCCTCCATGCATGGCGCTTGCGCTGCGAGGGCGCTTGCTGCCAGTGCACCTCCGTCGTCATGTGTCTCATGCAAGTAAGATTCGCCCTGCATGGAGACCCTCCATGCAGGTCACTGAAGTGCCCCGCGATTCGTGCCGTAGCTGCAGTCCGTAGGCCGAAGCCGTCGCCGCAGCCGATGTCAGTAGCCGTGGCCGTAGCCGTGGCCGATGCAGATGCAGATGCCCAGAGGGCGGACGTGTAGCCGATGCGATGTGAGTGCAGATGCAGGGTGTCCCTGGCCGTAGCCGAAGCCTTAGCCGATGTCAATCAATAGCCGATGCCCATAGCCGGTGCCCTGGCTGTAGCGTAGCTGCAGCCTCTGCCCGGTGCCGGTGCCCGTGGCTGCATGGGGGTACCGACGATGGCGGCGCCGACTTCTGCCAGCAGCCTGCCCTCCGTCCCCGCATGCCTCGCAGTTGCCTGCCTTATGACGCCGTGTCTCAAACAGCCACTAGCGCTCTGGATCAGGGCAAATCGGCGACATGGCCGATTTTCCAAAACCCAGAGTCGCTCACGCTGCAGCAGCACCCTGTCAGCCCAGTTGGTCCGCCATTGGCGGCGTCGGAGCGGGAGCCCCCGACGATTTTGACACCACCACTGTGTGTGTGCGTTTGTGTGAGTGTGCGTGTGCGTTTTGCAAGGTTGATGGGTTGATGACCTAGTTTGATAGGGTTTGGGGCATTGTTGTCATCAAGGAAGCCAAGAATGCCCTGTTTGCCCTCGCAACACAGGAGGGAACATGCCGCGTTGCCCCCCGCAGGAGGCGTTTTTTCGCGGAATAGTATGAAAAGCGTCAAATTTCACACTTTTCTGAGCGAAAATCCCGCGATTCGCCCCCGCAGCATTCCCCCGAATTTCCCGGTTTGCACCCGCAGCGGGGGCTGCGGGGGCTGCGAGGGCGCTAATGACACCACTGGTTTGAGGTTGCAGTTTTTTTTAGGAAGTTTGGGGTCTGGGGTGTAGTCAGGGGTCTGAAATTTGTTCAACTGTAAGCATGCTAGTGTGGGAAGAGCCAAGTGCACAGTCCCCACACACCCACCAAATGTGCGCGCTCGGACGGCAGATGTGGGTTCAGGTAGTAAAAGCACTCCGGCGACCCTGAATCTTGGCAGGTGTGTAGTTCAGATCCCCACGAAAGCGTAGCAAAAAAAAACAGGATGACATGGGCCAAGTGGGCCAAGTGGGCCCAGTGGCGGTTTTAAAAGTGGGCGACTTTGAGGCTTGTGGGTTGCCCACATCGGGCCCCAGGGTCACCCCAGGGTGTGGTCTTAACAACAAGAGGGTTTGACAATCACAGGCCGGCGGTCACAATCAGTTCCAGGTTTCCAGCAGGATCATTCAAAGCAGGAGCCTTGCCAAAAGTCAAAAGCGGGGGCGGGGACCCCACGGCAGCGTCACCCACACGCGGCGGCGGGCACCAAGCAAGCAGCACGTCAGCCAGGCAGCACACTCAGCCCCGAAACAGTCAGAGGCAGGCCTCAGGTATATCCGGCTGTAAAGCCAGGACCATGACGGGACCAAGAGTTCTTAAGGTTTATGTATGGGCCTAGTTTTTTCTAGGGAACAGTGTTTACCTTCTAGGGTTTGGGGCCAAGGGTTCTGGAACGTTGTCATCTGAGACTGTTACGTGGCAGCAGTGGTCCCGGGAAGAATTTTAGTAATTGTTTTTTTGCCGGCTCCAGCAACTTGACCGCTCACACCAGGCACAATACACAGCGGGTATTCATGCAACGCATGCCGCTGTGCTGCTCTCGGCAAGAGCTTTTCAACGCACCGCTCCACGCCCTCTCCCACTATGTGTGGAGTGGTTTTCTGGGAAATGGGCAATCCGGCTCGGAGCGGTATACGGCTCGCAGGGGAATCACTGTAAGTGGTGGTTCATCTAGGGTGATAAACTTGTTTGTGAGTCTGCAGGGTCGTTAACGGCACCACGGGTGCACCCATACGCGCACATGGTATATTGCGCCACACTCGTACGCACACGTACGCAGGGTCTCATGCGCCATCAAAGGCGTCCGGCGGACTTTAAGATTGGCCACACACACACACACACACACACACACACACGCATGCACGCTCACACACACACACACACACACCATGCGCAGACGCGGCTGCCAACTTCGAGGCCGCGGCCAGCGGGGCGTCTCCCGCGCTGTAAGCCTCGCTGCGGCCTGGCAGAGGCGGCCCGACAGAGGCGGGCCCTCAGGGCGATTTTGTGGCTGGCGGAGCGAGGCAACCTGGTCGCTGTTGCCGGTGCTGTCCCTCAACTGGTGCAGCTGGTTTGGGCCTGTGCCCTCGCTCTCCAGCTGATGTGTTGCAGGGGCCTGCAGGAGCGCTGACGATCCTCACTCACTGAGCGGTGACAACCATGTCGCTGTTGCTGCTGCCGGCGCCATCCCTCGATTGGCGCAGCTGCGGCCCGACCATACGGGCGATGCCGCCCCCGGTGCCCGGCCCCACACGCACGCGGCACGCGGTCGAGTTCTGTTTATAGTTTACAGCCCGCAGCACGCACCCTCGGGGCGTGGGATTCAGGGAGCTGCCTGGCGAGGCTGGCTGCCATTCAAAATGGGGGAGGCAGCCAGGGGCGGCTCTGTGCTCTAGGTGCCGCTCGGTGGTGACTATAGAGTGGAGTTGCTGCACCATGAGGCTGCAGTATACTACTAGCTACGCAGCTGCGTGGTTTGATGGACGAGGGGCCGAGGGAGGCTGCCGCTGTTGCCGTGCTGTTGCCGTGCCTGTTCCCGAGCCTGTTGCCGTGCCGTTGCTTGCCGTCCACCCCTCGCCCCCTCCTTCCGGGGGTGTTTCTCGCCCCCCCCCCCCCTCACCCTTCTTGTCTCCCTGCATGGTAGGTGTGCGCTCGGATTGACTCAAGTTGTAGTGGCGTGGCTGGGCTCCTGGACACTCGAGTTGTAGCGGCGTGTGTAGCGGTGTGTGCGTGCACAGCCCCCCGTTGAAGGCCAGCCCGACGACGACCAAGCACGGCCCCCCTTACCCGCAAACGCACAATCTGGGCGGCGGTTGGGGGTACCTCCACCTGTGCCTATGTGGCATAGAATACCTTTGCCTGAAATCCTGAATGGAGTGCGTGCAAACGCTTGAGTGGCTTCCCCTGAACCCCCTTCGTCCCCTCCAGCTGTGCTGTTTGGGGGGGGGGGGGGGGGTATGCCCTCGCCCCTCTCCTAACCCGCTGTTGGTGGTAGGAACCCTCAACTCTGCAAAGAGCATGTTCGCAACCCCCAGGGTCTGCCCCCCCAGGGTCTGCCTTCGCCCCCCTCCTCACCCCCCTGTTGGTGGTAAGGCCCCCAACTCTGCAAAGGGAGTGTGCACACCCCCAGGTCCGCTACAGCAGCGGCAGCAAATATTGTTGCGACTGCTTTGGTACAGAGAGAACCGTTCCCACTCTGCAAACGACCCCCCAATCCTGCGTCATCCTGCGACCATCCTGTGGCCATCCTGGTGCAAATCATGGGATCCTGAGCCATCCCACACTCGTCTCGAGCTGAATTGGTCATCCTACGAGGGGTTGTGGGATTACAGCGGATTTGAGCGCCGCGCAGCTTCCCTGCCGCCCCGCGGCGATTCAGGCGTTGTCTAGGGGTATTGTGCAACGCCTTTGGCTGGCCAAAACACGGAACGGCCGTACTGGAAGAGTGTCGTCCCACACCCATTTTTCGCAAATCCTGGGAAAATCCTGGCATCCCAAACCAATATCCTGATACTTTGAACGTCAAACAGGATGGCGCCGGATTGTCGCGTCGCGCTGCTTCCCTGCCACCACACGGCCTTCAGGCGTTGTTCAGGGGTATTGTGCGACACCTTTGACTGGTCAAAACATGGAGCGGACTAGCAGCAGTGTTTGCATCTCGGATGAATCCCAGCCACATCCTGGGCATCCTGGTGCAGGCGCCTGTAGGATGCCAGGATTTGTGACAGGATGCCTAGGACACCCAGGATTTGTTGCAGGACGCCGGATCCGGTACATTCAACAATTCAACTTACACAGACTTAAATGTTTTCACACGACTGTCGCATCACCGAGCATCACCACGCATCCGTAGCTAGCCGGTCTCATTCAATTATGAGTTCCGAATATTTTTTATTGTTGCAGTTTCCAGTTTCTTTTTGCCAATACACCTTGGGGGATGAGAGGTGTCCAAATGACTGTAAAACATCCACTGTTGCACAAATATATTTTGGAGGTTGCCCACTCTAACTGCCTTCGTCGCATTCTGGGTGTGCGCCTGGTCGACCGGCACAGATTAACTTATATTCGGCAGGCGTGCGACACTGAGCCAATTGAGAGCCTTGTGGCAAAGCGATCAATGCAGTGGCTAGGCCATGTGATGCGCATGCCGGCTTCTCGTCTTCCTCGTACGACTTTTGACTGCACAATGGATGTGGCTCGGCAGCAAGGCCGGCCTCCAGCCTCCTCCCGACACTATTTTCTTAAGCTACTGATTCAGCAGCTAGGCGAAACTAGTGGCACTCGTTCTGATTGGAAGACTTTTTCGGACACGGCGTTTGAGCGTGCTCAGGATAGGGTCGGGTGGAGAGCCGTGGTGTACGGTCCGGCTGCCCCTCAGGCGCCGGCCCCTCCACCACGGCGGTCAAGTAGATTGGCAAGCGCCACTTGACCCCCTATCCCCTAGAAGCAGTTAGGACCTATTTTGGAGGCGTCGCACAATAGCTCTCCTTTTTGCTCTGGGACTACACGTTGGCAGGCAGCCGGCTGGTGGCTACCGCCCCTCACAAGTAATTGTTAGGGCCAGAACTGGACTTGGGTCTAGGCGGTGGTATTAGGACTAGAGGTAGTCTTTGCTGGAAAGCCGATGTAACTGTAACTGCGTGAGGGAGGTGTGTGGGGGGAGAATTCGACTCGGCGCTGGGGCCTCCTGCTGGTGCAGCAGATGGCCAGAACAGCAAAAAACAACTCGATACAGCCACGTGGAGCTGAAAGGGCATATGGCTGGGAAGTTCAAATAAATGGGAGACAGAGGAGAAGGCAGTCCTTCACAGCATTTATTGGCGCACTCCATAACGAGCGCGAATCACACCGTCTGCGACGCTCGCTGGAGTGCGTCATTTACCGTACGGGGCCTTACTCGCGGAGGCACAGGCCTCCGCGAGTAAGCATTGTTTTGGACACCCCCGCGAAGTTGTGCGCGAAGCTAAACAACTATTACCAGACGCCCCGCGAAGAGCTGAATGATTTTCTGGACTGGGTCTAGACCCAACGACCTCGGCTTTTGCCGAAATGCGTGCAACGTGTTTTATCTGTTTCAGAGGGCCCCGGGGACACAATCAAATCGTCAAGTGGGAGTGCTCCTCCCCGCGGACGATTAAACAATTGTGATTTCTGACCCCCCCGCGGAGGCTCAGGCCCCGTACGGTGCCGTTAATAGTTTGTAAAAAAACGCCCGTGGTCGTGCCCGTAACAAGTAACAAGTAACACGGGGTTTCCAGCTAAGCAGGCTACTCTTCTACTTGAGACACCCGCTGATACTCCAGCACACTTAAGTACTAGAGTACTGCCGGCTCCCGGCCGATAGACTACCGCTCCCGCCGGCTAGACTACCCCAAACAGCGGTCTCTGGTCTCGTGCCCGTGGTACTGAAAAAACACTTCTCCCCTCCCAATGTGCAGCAGTGGTACGGCGCCCCCGTCTCCACTCCTTCCCCTCCCTCACACTGTGCGCGGTGTATTTTGTCTCTGGAATTGATTGATTTTGTTTGGGCAGGGGGGGGGGGGTCGGTAGGGGCTTTACGCTGACCGTTGGTTTAGGTTTCCATCGGTCAGCGGCGCGCCTGTATCACAAATCAGGTGTGTGTGGGATATCGTGAAAGTGTCTACATGCCGTGTCTTCATCATGCAGCAGCAAGCAGCAACTCATCACACACACTGCGCAGAAGTCGGGCAATTTTTGAGTTGCTCAACTTGAAAAAACTCGACGTCAACACTAAAATGTGTTGTGTAGGGTGGAACAAGAAGGTAGATGTGGAACACGCTCACAGCGTGTTTATGTGGCGTGATGGCTGCGTTGGTGTCAGTGTGTCCACGCCGGCCACCACGCTGCACTTGAACCTGTCTCCTGGGGGCTGGTTCGACAGGTGCGAGAGCCGGTCGCGTGAGTTGTCGGCTTCGGCCTACAGCACGCTGTGCTCATCGAGCATGGCCACCATCGTTGGGTCGAGCAGATGCTTGAATTGCGTGCCGAAGGCGGGCGAGGAGGGCGTGCGCGGCGGCGGTGTACGCGCCGGGCGCGCCGATGCGGCGATCAGGAAGGCGGGCGAGGAGGGCGGGCACGGCGGCGGGGTGCGCGGCGGTGTGGGCGCGTTGTATGCGCGTGGCGAGCGCGTCATGGTGTTGGGTGCTCCGGAGAGGCTGGTCGTGCGCATCGCGGCGTTCGGCCCGCCTGCAAGCACATTTGCGCTGAGGGGCACGCCCGCGCGCACCTGCGCACTGAGCGACGCGCAGAGGTGGAACGCAGACGCGTGGCGTAGTGGCGGCCTGTGGCGGTGGGTCAGCGCTGCGGCGACGTGTCGCCCGTAGCCACTTGCGCCTCCCCGGAGCCGGTCCTGCGCAGCTCCTGAAGCGCTGCAACACCGACGCTAAGCTTGGCGCACAGCATCTTGCACCAGACTCGCCAGTTTGACCAGTCCCTCGTCCTCTGCAGGACATGTCCGCACGTTGAACGTAGCCACTCTGGTGTTCTGATTAACGACTTGGACGCGTCGCCAGGCGTGCCCCGCTACATGCGGGGACTGGGCAGGGAAAGGCTGCATGCATGGGGTGCCTTGTTTCCCCTTTGCTCGCATCCGCGGCCAGCCAGCTCAAGTCCGCGAGGCGTCCTTGGCCGTCTGTGATGCCGGGCCGGTATGCCCTCCTTCGGTTGGCTCTACGCTGCAGGGTCATCGGACTCGCGTCGTCGACACCTGGATCGCAGCGCGCCCGGGGGGTTGCCACCCCCCCTGAGCGCACTAGTAGAACGAAGAAGCGGTGTGTTGGACTGTGTTGGACTGTAAGCAATGTCAGCTGTAGAGCATCGCGGCACAATCACGACCTATCGCGGATGCCTCCCCACCGCAGGAGTTCCCACCGCAACACGTGACGTGGCGCCAACTCTGCTGGGAACCCATTTTCAACACTTAGTATCCTGGGCATAGCATTCCGGGGTATCCTACCTGCCTATTGCTTGTGGCTGCCAAACGATCGATGGCGGTACCCCAGCTCCCCCTCCCCCCATCGCCCCCTGCTCTCCACCCTCCACAACGTGCACACTCGCCTCGCCCGCACACAACTTCACATCACTGTGGAGGCGAATCTTCCCATCTCGTACCCTTGTGGGCACCTGAAATCTGTTCCAAACGTCCACCTGACGTACAGACTTACGTCATTCAACTCCAGCGCATCCCCTCCCTCCTCCCCCCTCCCAACCACATCACTCCGAGAGTTTTCCACACAACACAAACATATCGTGCGCAAGCCGGCTCAGCAGCTCGAGCGGGGGGGGGGGGTAGGATAGAGTGGAGAATGGTGGAAGGCATCTGGCAGTGTGACGAACTCGGTGACCGCGCATGAGGGCAGGCAGGGTCGTCGAACACAAACAAAACAGCACCATCCCGCCCAAGCTATCGTCTAGAACTCAGGACACTGCCCCGCCCCACAGCTACCGCTGCCGCTGCTCACCCCGCCCCCCAGGCCCGCAGACCCGCCTGTTGCAGGCGCGCTGCCAGGCCGCGCCCCGCGCGCCGCGCTGCCAGGCTGCGCACCCCTGGTGTCACGGGAACACACGGCTCAGTGGGGGCACTAGTGGTTGAGAGCCAAGGTCATTAAGTCTGGCTACTAGTGCGCACTGTTATGCCCGGTGTGCTGGCCTGTGATTAGCCCACAGTCACGAGGATGAACCACGACCATGACGCGCTCTAAGCCGCGCAAACACAGCGAGGTCGCCGGCGCGCTAGTCGCCCGCGCGGCCACCGTCACAGACTCGGTGAGCAGCGGTTCCCCCGGCTCAGACTCCCCGCCACGCCACCGCGCGTGCGTTGGTGAGACACAGAACCAGCTTCCGGCGCTCCCTGGGGCGCTGGGGGCGGCCACATACGCGGAGGCTGCGCAACACATGCATGGAGGCGCCAGCAACCACATTTCGGCCTCGGCCGACACCACAGACCCCCTCCGCGCCATCCTGGCGGGGCAGGCTGACCTCAGAGGCCTGGTAGGCGGGCTGGTGGACAGGGAGGCGAGCGCGCGCGCTCAGCCACAGAATGCGCCGACGCATGTGGGCGCGACACAGATTGCCGACGCCGGCCACAGCAGCGACGCCCTCGCGGTGGTGCTCGCTGTGGTCCAGGCGCAGACGCAACAGATTGCGTCCCTCGTGGACCTGGTGCACCTCCTGGTGAGCCGCGTCCCCGGGGCGCCCATGCAGATGCCGCATGCAGTGCCGCATGCGGCCCACAGTGCGCCCCGCGCGGCGCCTGCTGCCAAGGCTGCTCAGCCTGCCCGGCCCGCTGCTGCTGCCGCCCCTGTGGCGTCGGCAGCGGGCGCGCCGGCGGCGGAGCGGCCTGCCGCGGCGGGCGCCGCGCGTGCCGCATCTGCGCGGCCCCTCCCGCCGGGGGGGCTGCCCGCGCGTGTGGGCGAAACGTCGCTGTGCCGCAGCCACGTGCTGTCCATCCCTGTGGCAGCCGCCACCAGGCTCATAGCGGGCCGTGGCTCTGAAGGCCAGATGGCGCGCGACGGGATCGTGCGCGGCGCACTGCGCGACGCCTCCTACTTGGGGGCCACGCGGCATGTGAGGCGGCTGTTCAGTGACTGCTATGGTTCCGAGGAGACGGCGGTGGCGGCGGCGGCTGTGCGGGTTGCTGCAGCCGCCGTGGACGGCGTCAGCCTGCCCGTCTGCCTGGCTATGAATCTCGTGCGCTTTGTGCACGACGTCTCTGGCCGGGATAGGCCGGCTGGTGGCGGGGTCGTGTCCGCGTCGTTCCTCAACGCCAAGCCTGCCGTCGGGGGCATTGGTGTGGAGCCGCGCCGGGGCGGCGTGCTACGTGTGCTCTTTACCGTGGCGTCTGACGCTGTGGCCGACACCGTCGTGGGCTCCCGCCGCAACCTGCGCGACGTGGACCCGTCGGCTGCTGTCTTCGACGTCCTCAGTGACCGCGAGGAGGCGCAGCACCGGGCGCTGTGGCCCGCTTTCCTCGCCGCCAAGGCTGCGGGAAGCGGGCGCAGTTCCACCGCGCGCGCCTCGTCGTTGACGGCGAGCGGGTGCCTGCACCTGCTTGCTAGATGGCATTCCTCTGGGGGTGTTTTTGAAGGGGAGGTGGCGCCACACGCGTGCGGTGGCGGGTGCGGTGTGGTCGCTGAGTAGAGTGCTGCGGCGGGTGTGCTACTAGCCCCGCTTCCGGTGGTCTGCGGAAGGGCTGTTTGGTCCCTTCATGGTTTTATACCTTGAGTCCGCCCTCTGGCCATTTGAGGGGCTGGGTGTGCAGCCTGCACAGTGGTGCTGCTTGCTTGGCGCCCGTGTGGGGCGTTACCGTGGGCTACTTGTAGCTTGACCTTTTGTGGGCCTTGAGCCTTGATTCTCTAAGTCCCACTGGAGCTTTGGAACCGTACGTGTGACCGCCAGAAGTGGATTGTAAAACTCTCATCATCAGTCAGGAGAAGCCTTTAACAGCTTACTGTGTGCTCCAAGGGTGGCGGAGTGGGAGATGCGGCAGTGATGCGCTGCACGCATGGAGGACGGAGGGGCCGATGCAAGCAGGGGAACGAAGGGGCCGGTGTAGTCGTGCACAGGTAAAAGACGTTTGCTGGGCCTTCTGCTGTTGGATCGGCTGGCTCGAGTCAAGGGACGGGGGTGGAGGCGAGTACCGTTATTACAAGTTGCAGCAGTGGTTCACTCTGAAGGTTCTACTGGACACTAGAAAAGCTCTGGCTTTTATACACAAAAGTCGACCAGCTCGGAAGCGGTCGGATTAATCGTCTGCCCCAGAAGTGGCACAAGTGTGCCCCTCCTGTTGTGGCACAATTGCCCAGTCGCGGCACAAACGTATACCATAAATCAAGCATACGCGTGTGCATTCAATCAAGCGTGACACTGCCCAGTGTCACCCGGTCCGTAGTTGTGCCGCGCGAGGATCGCTGCCGCGCCGCCGCCGCCGAGCGTGGCGTCTAGCTGCGACTCGAGCGCGTCCACTGGGTCGACAGTGGCGGGGGCGGCGGGCGCGGCAGTGGCGGGGTGAGGGGTCGTGCCGATGACAGCAACGACAGGTGGTGTGCTGGCAGTGCCGCCGCTGGTGCTGGTGCGGGCGGGAAGGCTGCGCGCGCTGCCACTGTCACCGCTGCCCGGTTCGCTGCCCCGCCCTGCCGGCGGCGCGGTGGTGGTGGCGGCTGCCTGAGGCTGCATGCCGCGCGCTCCGCCACTCGACCCGCTCGCACTGTCGCTGACACTGACACACAGCAATGCCAAGTCTCATTTTAGGAAAGGTAAGTGGAAGGTGGGGTAGGGGGGGAGCGGTGAGGCAACGCAAATCAGGCGTGGTGTCTGAAGCCTTGTCTTCTGCCCCCCCCCCCCCCTGCCAGGGATGGATGGTACTGCAGTTTGGTACCATTAGTATGCATATTATACACGAAACGGCCCATTTTGATTAGTACGGCATTCTTAATGCGATATACGCCAAAAAGTGTGGGAGGCGACACAGACCTCAATCTGCATGTGTGTGTGCGTGTGTGACGCCAGGCAGGGTCGCCACCACCACAACGTGTGCACACTCCCAACAGCATCAGGGAGTCCAACAGCGCATCACCGATCACGTGCATGCACCATGGTTGGGGGGCTGGGCATCGCAAGCGCTGCAGAGTTGATCGCCCTGACACAATCGTTCACTGCCGTGGGCCCTTTCACACGTGCACATCACAGCATGTGTGTTCTCCATCAAGTTTTCTTGCTCCCCGCCCCCCGCCCCCTCCCTCTCTGTCGTACACGCCTCGGGGCGCGACTTATTGCGGGTGGTGCTCGTAAGGCCTGCCAGCATTAGAGGTGCTCCGTCGTGCTCGCAACTGCCGATCTTCTATCACCCCCAATCGGCAACCGCTCTTATTTCCCTCCTATGTACTTTTCCTGCACACATGCCAAAGATCGCCCTCGGGTGATGCCTCGGGCAATCTCGTGGAACGGTGGTGGTCGTGCCCCTCGCTCACTCGGAGTGATCATTTTCGCTGTTGGGGGTGGGCAGGTTGCGCAGTGCTTCTGTTGCTGCCGCCCGCACGTTCACCGGGAACTCAGGCCCCTGCAGCCGCGTCAGAGCCGGAATGGCGCCAGCAGCGGTGATGGCGGCCTGGTTCGGAGCATGCCCTTAAGCCAGGTCGCCCAGTACACCTGCTGCACCAGCCTGCACGTTTGCTGAGGTCCCACCAGCAGGCCCCACCAGCAGCTGCACCAGAGCAAGGATGGCGCCAGCGGCGGCGATGGCAGTCTGAGCTTCAAAACCTCCCTCATGGATTAGGTCCACCATGTCCTGCGTTGCATCCCGCTGAGAACCAAACGGGATGTTGGGCTGAAGATCGTGCACCAGGCCTTCGAGCTCAACCGATGCCGGGTCTGCCATCTGGGTGCATGCCAGACGCAGGTCTCCCCCCTGGTTGCGGATCGCAGAGCCGCACTCATGGAGGTCCAGCTTGCGGAGCTTGGTGCAGAGCTTCAGGGGAGCCAGGCTGACGAACGAATAGCTCCAAGCCATCCACAGCTCCTCGAGCGTCTCGCTGCATGCTGCAAGCGGCGACAGATCTGACACACTGTCACATCCGGACATCCACAGGCACCTGAGCTTCACACAACTGCGAACAAAATCGATGGAGCTCTGTGAGTAGCAGCCGCTGACGTCGATTGTTTGGAGCGTTGACGCCACGCTGCTGCTAAACATCGGCAATTCCAAAGCCGCATCTGAGCCGACCTGTGCATGCATGCACGCGGTCACGGGTCAGGACGCAAGGAGGGTCAGAAGGCAAGGAGCTGGCACTGCTGATCCGCTCCTCTGCATGCATGCATGCGTACGGGCACCATGCAAAAAAGCCATGTCAGCGCCCATGCACGCGCGCATGCCCCCCTCCCCCCTCGCGCACGGTGAGGCTCGTCAGCCCAGACAGCGTCGCCGTTGCGAGTGGCGCCAGATCGTCGGTGCCACTCACAGCCAGCAGGGTCAGGTCGCGCATCGCAGACCATCGCACGAGAGCGGCGCTGAGCGCGTCGGGAGAGAAGCCCGAGGCAGGGCTGGCCACCACTTTGATCGACGCATCCACCTGGCTGCGCATGGCCTTGTTCACGCACCTGAGGGCGACCTTGGTGGCGCGGTCCAGCCATGGGAACAGCTCGGTCTCGAACAGGTCTTGCGAGAGGAGCACGGCATGATATGAGACAGTCGCAGCCTCATCTTCTTCGGCCTGCATGGCTGCGAACGAATGAATGTGGCATGGCATTGTGTGTTGCAGTGTGTGGGAAGTGTGGGCAAGGAAGTGGGGGAGCCGCGCTGCAATCACTGAAGTCTGCGTATCGTCGAGAAGCAATCAAGATTGTTTTGCCCCACACCCACTCACACCTGGCACAGTCCGATCAGCTCAGGACCGCCCCACGGAGGCACCCCCGCCTGGATGATCGTTCCTAGGCCATATTGCACCTTTCTAGAGTTCGCAGGCAGCCCGCATGGGGTGCAGGGGGGGGGATACCCTGGGCCTCCTCGACACATAAATCCACCACCCCCGCCAGACGCTGAACAACGGTCAAACGACCTCCCAAGGCCATGTGCGTGGGTGGCGCGCGCCCTCGATGGTGCCTGGGGTGCACATGTACAACATTCCCACATGTACAACTTTCTCCCTCACACAAATTGCTGTGGCATGCGGCTGCGCGTTGCAGTGTGTGGGGTGTTATGAGGAAGGAGGTGGGGGAGCTGCATTGCATCTAAGCATGCACCCCTTCTTGCCCCTTTACAAGATCCGCTTACGCTTAACAAGTAACAAGTAACACGGGGTTTCCAGCTAAGCAGGCTACTCTTCTACTAGAGATCACCCGCCGATACTCCAGCCCACTTGAGTGTACTAGAGAACCGCCGGCTCCCGGCCAATAGACTACCGCTTCCGCCGGCTAGACTACCCCAAACAGCGGTCTCTGAGAGACATGTCTGGCAAGGAGCATATAGGAGAGGACCTTCCTCAGGGTCACAGTAGTGGCCTTGTGGCCAGTCAAGCCGGCAGAGCCGACTGGCGCTGACTGGAACGGTCTCCGCCTGGCAGTGCATGGCTGTCCAGCTCTTAGTCGCTTACGCTTACGCGACGTTATTCCCCAGCGGGAGGATTAATTTAGGATTCATTTAGGATTCAGGGGGAGGGTGAAAGATGGTGCTGAAGCACTCCGGGCCGTGTGGGGCCCCGCCGGGCCGGGGGTGGCAGAGGAGTTGAGGTGGGAATGAGTCAGGGGCGTGCCGCCTCAGTGACTTTCGAGTGTGGACATCGGCTTGCATGCCCGCTTTGGGGCTCTCAGAACCGTGTGTAGTATTGCTTTGCGGCTCGTCACAACGGGGGACAGTGCAAAGGGTCTGTGTGTGCAAGCCTTGCTGGCTACTAGCTTTTGTCGGGCCTTGTGTTTTTACTCAGGTTTTAGAGGCGCTCCCGTTGTGTTGCGCTTTCGACGACGAAGACTACATGCAGGTCTCTCAATTCACTTAATAAGATGTAAGCTGCAGCGGGATGCAGAGCTGTATCGTCATCGGGGCACAATCACGACCCATCGCGCACGCCTCCCCACTCTGAATGATTCCCCACCGAAACACGCCTCGCGGCGCCAACCCTGCAGCTGGGCTCTCATTTTAAGCACCACACTGAGTGTCCCACACGGTTTCTTCAACCTGCCTTGCTACTGCTTGCTTTACAAACGCGTCAGAGCGGCGCATCCAGTGTCCCCTAGGAAGGAGTAGTTATTTATTTCCCGGCTCCAGCAACTTTGACCGCTCATACCAGGCGCAGTGCATAGCAGGCGTTCATGCACCGGGCAATCGTTCACTGCCGCTGACGCCGTCGACGCTGCCGCTGACGCCGTCGACGCCTCTACCCTCGCCCACGGCTGCTGTCGACAGCGCGCTACCGAGGCTGCCGCCCGCGCGCCTGGCGGTGGCTGGCCTCGGCTGCTGTTGGCTCATCAGAGGGGCGCCCAACGGACTGCCGCCCACAATCCCACCCCGCCCAGGCCTGATCCGCCGCCACCCCCTAGTCCTGGCACCGGCCGCTGCTGCAGCGGTGCGAGCTTGCCCGGCAAACCCTTGGCGACGTGCCCGCCACCCAGCGCACCCCTCCCCCCGGCGGCGACAGCGGGGTTGCATACGGCGACGGAGGGGGGCGCCCCCGCGGCGGCGGCGCTAATCCTGTCAGCGATGACGACGCGGGCACGCCGACACTGCCCCCACCCCAAACCCCAGCCCGTCCCCCCCCTGCCGCGCTGGCCGCCCGGGCGACGCCGTCTCGTGCCCTTGGCCGCGCGTGCAAAGGAGCGCTCGACGACGGCGACGGCGACGGCAACTGCGACGGCGTCGTCGGGCGGCGGCCCCGCCGACGCACGGAGCGGCCCCATGGGCGGCGCGAACACGACAACCGCTGGCGACCCGTGCGGTCGTGCGGCGGGCAAGTCCGGCCCCGCCCCGGGCCCGTCGCGCGACGCTGCGACCATGCCGCGCAGCCTGCATGTCGGGGCGTGGGCGGTCAGGGTGTGGGGGTTGGGAGGGTCAAGGGTTTGGGGTCAAGGGTCAAGGGTTTGGGGTCGAGGGTTTGGGCCGAGGGTTGACGGGTCAGGGTTGATGGCGCGCTCGGCCGAGCTCCCCTACTAAGGGTTGGGGGCAGTGGTTCCGTTAAGGCTCTTGGAAAATCTATGGCTCAGCCCGGGCCTCGCGCTCATTTCGCCAATCCGAACCCGACGGAGGCGAATTTTGGCGGAAAAGGTGTGAACATGCCAATTTCACACTTTCTCGGGTCGGGATTCGCGCAATCTCAAAATCCGACGCGCCAGCCCGAATCGGCCAATCTCAGCCCGAAAGTGCACTTTGTCGGATTGCGGGGTGGCTAACGGAAACACTGGTTGGGGGGGGGTTCTTAATCTGGTTAGAGTCAGTAAATGATGATGATGATGATGAGAGTTTTACAATCCACTTCTGGCGGTCACACGTACGGTTCCAAAGCTCCAGTGGGACTCAGAGAATCAAGGCTCAAGGCCCACAAAAGGTCAAGCTACAAGTAGCCCACGGTAACGCCATCCACACTTGGTGGCGGGCGCCAAGCAAGCAGCACCACTGTGCAGGCTGCACACCCAGCCCCTCAAATGGCCAGAGGGCGGACCCAAGGTATAAAACCATGAAGGGACCAAAAAGCCCTCCCGCAGACCACCGGAAGCGGGGCTAGTAGCACACCCGCCGCAGCACTCTACTCAGCGACCACACCGCACCCGCCACCGCACGCGTGTGGCGCCACCTCCCCTTCAAAAAACACCCCCAGAGGGAATGCCATCTAGCAAGCAGGTGCAGGCACCCGCTCGCCGTCAACGACGAGGCGCGCGCGGTGGAACTGCGCCCGCTTCCCCGCAACCTTGGCGGCGAGGAAAGCGGGCCACAGCGCCTGGTGCTGCGCCTCCTCGCAGTCACTGAGGACGTCGAAGACTGCAGTCGAGTCCACGCAGCGGCGCAGCTCGTGGCGCCAGCGCACGACAGTGTCGGCCACGGCGTCAGACGCCACGGTGAAGAGCACACGCAGCACACCGCCCCCGCGTGGCTCCACGCCGATGCCCCCGACGGCAGGCTTGGCGTTGAGGAGCGACGCGGACACGACGCCACCATCAGCCGGCTCCCGCCGGCCAGTGCCGCCGTAGAGGAAGCGCACGACATCCGTAGCCAGGCGGACGGGCAGGCTGGTGCCGTCCTCGGCAGCTGCAGCGATCCGCTCCGCCGCCGCCGCCGTCGCCTCCTCTTCATCCATCCGCCTGCCACCGCCCGCGAGGAACCAGTTGGCGCCGCGTGCCACCGGGATGGACAGCACGAAGCTGCGGCGCAGCGACGTGTCGCCCACACGCGCAGGCAGCCCCCCCCGGCGGGAGGGGCCGCGCGCAGATGCGGCACGCGTGGCGCCCGACGCAGGCCGCTCCGTCGCCGGCCCCCCCCCGCCGACGCCACAGGGGCGGCAGCAGCAGCGGGCCGGGCAGGCTGAGCAGCCTCGGCAGCAGGCGCAGCGCGGGGCGCCGCACTGTGGGCCGCATGGCCGGCCCGCGCGCGGGCGGCTCTGCATGCGGCATCTGCATGGGCGCCCCAGGGACGCGGCTCACCAGGAGGCTCACCACATCCACCAGGGACGCAATCTGTTGCGCCTGCGCCTGCACCACAGCGAGCACCCCCGCAAGGGCACCGCTGTGGCCGGCGTCGGCAACCTGTGGCGCGCCCACCTGCGTCGGCGCATTCTGTGGCTGGGCGCGCGCCCTCGCCTCCCTGTCCAGCAGTAAAGGGCACCAAGGCCGTCACCAAGTTCACGTCTGCGTAAACGCGCGCGCGTGATCAACGATTGACCCCCATTGACCTCCAGCACCACGCAGCCACTATAAAAAAAACAGCACGCAGCCACCGCCACTGCTACCTGTCGCTGTCCCCCGGCGTGCTCGACATGACCAACCAACCCAAACCGGTGTTTTTAAACACCACCACCAAATCGAACTCTGCCTCTGTTGCGCCTCGGCTGTGTTCACACCCCTGTCGTCGCGGGCGTTCAGGATGGGGGGCGCCGGTCAAGGCAGGCGGTGCGTAGCAAGGCACACGCGCACACACTTCAATCAGAGCACGTGGTTGGTTGTCGCGGAGCGTGCCAGACAATGCTGCGTGGCCCCACGCGCTCACCGCTGTGCATCATTCACCAAGATCGACAGACTGTAACTCTCCCTCTGCCCTCTTGTGCGGCAAACCACGAGCGCCTGTGTGTTGTCGTGCTAGTAGCTGCGCCTGCCACTGCGCGCTGCCGAGTAGGAGCCATGCCTACCAGCTAGTAGTAGTCGTGCCTGCCACTACGTGCTGCCAAGTGGGAGCCGTGTCAGCCACCGCGTGCCGCCCAGTTAGCAGCCGTGCCTGCCACCTATAGCATCAGCCGCGTCTGCCGCTGCGTGCTGCCGAGTCCAAGGCACGTCGCAGCATAAAACCTTCTGGGGCCGTCTGCATTCACATGTGTGTGTTCACACCCACGAGGTGCATAGCAGTAGTGCTGTGGAAAGAAGCAAGTGTTGCTGATGGGAGCGGCAGGGACTCAGCACTGTTGGTTGTTGGTGTGCGCTCCCCCTCGTGCCCCCCCCCCACCACACACACACTTGCAACCACAACAGTGCTCCACCGGTGACGCCCCACTCGCCCGCAGAGGCAGGCGGCGGCAAGGCCGCGGTCCCCCCCCCCACCCCTGGCCACTCTGTGCGGCTGCCCCCCAAAAGGCAAGAAGTCAGCAAGCCCGCCACGGTCTAAATTTCCTGCAGCGCTTCCCTCCTGAGCCTTTGTGGCATGGCAAAAACGGTGTGTATCTGATGAGAGCGGCTGAGGACGCGCTCAGTGATTCCCCTGCGAGCCGTATACCGCTCCGAGCCGGATTTCCCATTTCCCAGAAAACCACCCCACACTCAATGGGTGAGGGCGTGGAGCGATGCGTTGGAAAGCTCTCGCCGAGAGCAGCACAACGGCATGCATTGCATGAATACCCGCTGTGTATTGTGCCAGGCATGAGCGGTCAAAATTGCTGAAGCCGGCAAAAAACTAATTACTAAAATCCGTCCCAGGGACCACTGGACGCGCTGCTCATCATGTGTGCATGCGGGCAGAGGTGGCGGGTGGGGGCAGGGCAGGGGGCATGCACACACCAGCCTGCCCCTAGACGCGAGGTCACACACCCTGCTCCACGTGGCACCCTGTGATTGCCCCCAATAGTGACCGACTGCTGTCAAGAGTGGTGCTCACACACAGTTGCAGGGGGTGTGTGGGTGCGGGAGGGGGGCAGGACAAGAGGCGTACGTGATCACCTGGGAGGATGGATCTGATGTCCGTCTCGCTGAATTCGCTGACTCAGCGAGTTGTTGCGAGTTGTTTCTATGGATCTCGATGTCACACATTACAGTCACACCTACGCTACCTTATAATGTGCTATACTTGCGCGAGTGCACCCAAACAACAACCCCTCGTGAGCCAGCGCCCCCTCTACGCCCGCCGCCCAACGCACAGCCATCATCATGCCGCGCCGAAGCATCATGCCGTCCCTCGCGCTCGCCGCCCTCGCCCTCGCGTGCCTCTCCTCCATCGCCTCGGTGAGTGGGTCCCTAACTCAGGAAGTTAGAGAGGGAGGAGAATTCGCAGGGAGCGCGAGGCCACGAGGGGAGGCAACACCCTGGGGGGCTTCGCCCTGGGTTTCGCGTTGTTTTGCAGTGCTACGCGCGCACGGGCGGGTCCACCACCGCGCGCTCGTGGATCGCGCATCACCCATCGCGCGGTCGCTCCCTACAGTCCTGGGTCTGGGGCATTGGGGAGTTCGGGTCGGGAGGGGGGGTGTTTTTTTGTTTGTTTCACGCAACACTCATTCTAGGCGCACAAACCACCACCGCCATGACTGGCTCACGCATCACGAGATTCTCGCCATCATCGCCGCAGCCTGAGTGCAATCCGTATACTAGCAACAACTAGCAATAACCCTCAAAATCGCAGGCCCGAAGGCTCGCAGCTGGCTGCACCGCGACCGGCGTGTCCATCAATGGCGCTGCGCCGTACAACTTCGTCTGCAAGGGCAATATGAACTTTGGCGGTGACGGCATGATCTGCTCTGGGTGGGTGGGAGTCTTGCTTCAGTGCGCCACTCAATCCACGCAACGCCACGCCGCACCACCAAAGAGACACTAGCTAGCATACGACCGAGCATCGCACCCACCCTCCCACCCATCCCTCCCTCTCTGCCGCAGTACTGAGACCTGCTACGCTGCCTCCGACGTCACCTGCTCCGGCACCCCCATGACCTGCCCGACTGAAAAGACGGATGGTGGGTGGTCAGTGTCGCTGGTTTGCTTGGGTGTGTATGGTGTGCCTCGCTCGTTTTTCCAGGGGTTACACGTATGCGCCCGGAAGACCCGGGGGCGTGAGTTTAGGCCTAGGCTAAACGGCTAGGGGAGCTCTACATGGAGAGCCCACAAGGCCACGCAGCGCGCCAGCCTACCAGGGGTGCCTCGCTACAATAGAAGCCCCTCCCCACACACACCGACCCTCGCTCACCAAGCCTCCCCTCCCCTCGCAACTGCAGGAGAGACCCCCGAGATGACTGGCTGCTCCGCGACCGGCGTGTCCATCAACGGCGCTGCGCCGTACAACTTCGCCTGCAAGGGCAACATGAACTTCGGGGGCGACGGCGTGATCTGCTCTGGGTGGGTGGGAGTCTGCTTCAGTGCGCCATGCACCGCAACTCCACTCCACCAAGACGACAATAGCGAGCATAATGCCCTCCCTCCCACCCACCAGGGCCTCTGCCGCAGTAAGGGAACCTGCTATGCGGCTGTCGATATGGCATGCCCCCACATGCCCCGCCATTATTAATGCACCAAGAACGCCCCTCCAACCGACCCACAGCAACATCACACACACACACACACACACACACCTGCTCTTCTGCTCCGCAGTGCCATGACCTGCTACGCTGCTTCCGACAACACCTGCTCCGGCACTCCCATGACCTGCCCCAACGAGGCCACGGATGGTGGGTGGTCATTGTCGCTGGTTCGCTGGTGTGTGTGTGGTGTGCCTTGCTAGTTTTTTCCAGGTTTCCCACGTATGCGCCTGGAGGACCCCGGGGCATGAGTTAAGGCCTAGGCACACGTTGAAGGGAGCTGTACAAGGAGAGCTCGCAAGGCCACGCAGCGTGCCAGCCTACCAGGGGTGCCTCGCTAGAATAGAAGCCGCTCCCCCCACACACACCTACTCTCACTCACCAAGCCTCCCCTCCCCTCGCAACTTCAGGCAAGACCCCCGAGATGACTGGCTGCTCCGCGACAGGCGTGTCCATCAACGGCGCTGCGCCGTACAACTTCGTCTGCAAGGGCAACATGAACTTTGGCGGTGACGGCATGACCTGCTCTGGGTGGGTGGGAGTCTGGTTCAGTGCGCCACTCAACACAACGCAATGCCACCAACCAGACACTAGCAAGTACACTACCGAGCATCACACCCACCCTCCCACCCATTACTCCCTCTCTGCCGCAGTGTCGAGACCTGCTACGCTGCCTCCGACGTCACCTGCTCCGGCACCCCAATGACCTGCCCGACTGAGAAGACTGATGGTGGGTTAGCAGCAGCGTGCTGCTGTTTACTAGGACCGCCGTCGCTGGGTAGCTACGGGTTGTGTGGTGTGCCTCGCTACAATAGAAGCCGCTCCGCCTGCCGTCCACACTCACGAAGCCTCCCCTCCCCTCGCAACTGCAGGAGAGACCCCCGAGATGACCGGTTGCACCGCGACCGGCGTGTCGATCAATGGCGCTGCGCCGTACAACTTTGTCTGCAAGGGCAACATGAACTTTGGCGGTGACGGCATGACCTGCTCTGGGTGGGTGGGAGTCTGGCTCAGTGCGTGTAGGCTCATGTCTATAGGTCAGCATTATGCCGTAGCACGCAGGGTTGTGTGCGGACATGCAGAATAGCGCTGCATGCACGGGGTGCATGGGTTCCGTCGGGAACGCGATGATGCACTCACACCCAACCGTGGGTGCTTGCGCGTATGGTTGCGGCGTTGCCATCGCAACGCACTGCAACGCACCGCAATGCAACGCTACCAACGCCACCAACGTCACCAACGCCACGCAACGCCACCAACCAGACACTAACTAGCACACGACCGAGCATCGCACCCACCCTCCCACCCATCCCTCCCTCTCTGCCGCAGTACTGAGACCTGCTACGCTGCTGCTGACAACACCTGCTCCGGCACCCCCATGACCTGCCCCAACGAGGCCACGGATGGTGCGTGGTCATTGTCGCTGGTTTGATATCTATGGGTCGTGTGGTGTGCCTTGCTAGTTTTTTTTCCAGGTTTCACACGTACGCGCCTGGAGGACCTCGGGGCGTGAGTGAAGGCCTAGATGACACACCTAGGGGAGCTCTAGGGGACATCAACTAGGAGAGCCCGCTAGGCCACGCAGCGCGCCAGCCTACCAGGGGTGCCTTGCTAGAATTGCTAGAATAGAAGCCCCTCCCCCCACACACCTACCCTCGCTCACCAAGCCTCCCCTCCCCTCGCAACTGCAGGAGAGACCCCCGAGATGACTGGCTGCTCCGCGACCGGCGTGTCCATCAATGGCGCTGCGCCGTACAACTTTGTCTGCAAGGGCAACATGAACTTCGGCGGTGACGGCATGATCTGCTCTGGGTGGGTGCGAGTCTGGTTCAGTGCGTGTAGGCTCATGTCTATAGGTCAGCATGATGCCGAAGCACGCAGGGTTGTGTGCGGACATGCAGAATGGCGCTGCATGCACGGGGTGCATGGGTTCCGTCGGGAACGCGATGATGCACTCACACCCAACCGTGGGTGCTTGCGCGCATGGTTGCGGCGTTGCCATCGCAACGCACCGCAACGCAACGCAACGCCACCAATGCCACGCAAAGCCACCAACCAGACACTAGCTAGCACATGACCGAGCATTGCACCCACCCTCCCACCCATCCCTCCCTCTCTGCCGCAGTACCGAGACCTGCTACGCTGCTTCTGACAACACCTGCTCCGGCACCCCCATGACCTGCCCGACTGAAAAGACGGATGGTGGGTGGTCAGTGTCGCTGGTTTGCTTGGGTGTGTATGGTGTGCCTCGCTCGTTTTTCCAGGGGTTACACGTATGCGCCCGGAAGACCCGGGGGCATGAGTTAAGGCCTAGGCTATACGTCTAAGGGAGCTCAACTAGGAGAGCCCACAAGGCCACGCAGTGCGCCAGCCTACCAGGGGTGCCTTGCTACAGTTGAAGCCCCTCCACCCACACACCGACCCTCGCTCACGAAGCCTCCCCTCCCCTCGCAACTGCAGGAGAGACCCCCGAGATGACCGGTTGCACCGCGACCGGCGTGTCGATCAATGGCGCTGCGCCGTACAACTTTGTCTGCAAGGGCAACATGAACTTTGGCGGTGACGGCATGACCTGCTCTGGGTGGGTGGGAGTCTGGCTCAGTGCGTGTAGGCTCATGTCTATAGGTCAGCATTTGCCGTAGCACGCAGGGTTGTGTGCGGACATGCAGAATAGCGCTGCATGCACGGGGTGCATGGGTTCCGTCGGGAACGCGATGATGCACTCACACCCAACCGTGGGTGCTTGCGCGTATGGTTGCGGCGTTGCCATCGCAACGCACTGCAACGCACCGCAATGCAACGCTACCAACGCCACCAACGTCACCAACGCCACGCAACGCCACCAACCAGACACTAACTAGCACACGACCGAGCATCGCACCCACCCTCCCACCCATCCCTCCCTCTCTGCCGCAGTACTGAGACCTGCTACGCTGCTGCTGACAACACCTGCTCCGGCACCCCCATGACCTGCCCCAACGAGGCCACGGATGGTGCGTGGTCATTGTCGCTGGTTTGATATCTATGGGTCGTGTGGTGTGCCTTGCTAGTTTTTTTTCCAGGTTTCACACGTACGCGCCTGGAGGACCTCGGGGCGTGAGTGAAGGCCTAGATGACACACCTAGGGGAGCTCTAGGGGACATCAACTAGGAGAGCCCGCTAGGCCACGCAGCGCGCCAGCCTACCAGGGGTGCCTTGCTAGAATTGCTAGAATAGAAGCCCCTCCCCCCACACACCTACCCTCGCTCACCAAGCCTCCCCTCCCCTCGCAACTGCAGGAGAGACCCCCGAGATGACTGGCTGCTCCGCGACCGGCGTGTCCATCAATGGCGCTGCGCCGTACAACTTTGTCTGCAAGGGCGACATGAACATCGGGGGCGACGGCATGACCTGCTCTGGGTGAGGGGCAGTGCTTCTTCAATTGATTTCAATTAATTAATTCTAACAGCCCGGCCGGGACCAAAATCGTTTTTTTTTTAAGACAAAACAGTAAAAATCTACCATACCGTACGAGCGGTTAGCCTTCAGTTACAGTTACAGTTACATCGGCTTTCCAGGAAAGACTACCTCTAGTCCTAGTACCACCGCCTAGACCCAAGTCCAGTTCTGGCCCTAACAATTACTTGTAAGGGGCGGTAGCCACCAGCCGGCTGCCTGCCAACGTGTACCGTAGTGCTACGTGTACTTCACGTCAAGTGTAGTTCACGTCACCGAAAATGGCCGCACACAGCCTTCTCGTGACACAGTGTTCACGTCGGCCGCCAACGCTGCCACACCTCACGTCACCCACTTCACAGTTACAGTTACAGTTACATCGGCTTTCCAGCAAAGACTACCTCTAGTCCTAGTACCACCGCCTAGACCCAAGTCCAGTTCTGGCCCTAACAATTACTTGTGAGGGGCGGTAGCCACCAGCCGGGTGCCTGCCAACGTGTAGTCCCAGAGCAAAAAGGAGAGCTGTTGTGCGACGCCTCCAAAATAGGTCCTAACTGCTTCTAGGGGATAGGGGGTCAAGTGGCGCTTGCCAATCTACTTGACCGCCGTGGTGGAGGGGCCGGCGCCTGAGGGGCAGCCGGACCGTACACCACGGCTCTCCACCCGACCCTATCCTGAGCACGCTCAAACGCCGTGTCCGAAAAAGTCTTCCAATCAGAACGAGTGCCACTAGTTTCGCCTAGCTGCTGAATCAGTAGCTTAAGAAAATAGTGTCGGGAGGAGGCTGGAGGCCGGCCTTGCTGCCGAGCCACATCCATTGGTTAGCCTTCGCGAGTATGTATTGTTTTGGACGCCCCCGTGAAGTTGTGCGCGAAGTCGCAATCATTTCTCCTCGCCTCCCCCCCGCGAAGAGAAAAAAAAATATCCCGAATGGGGACCCGATCGGCAATCACGATTTGCCTACGAAAAATACATTTTTGTAGGTCCGCGGATAGCTAACAAATAGTCTCCATACCCCCCACGAACCGAAACTAATGCATATGACCTCCCCGCAGATGATTGAAAAATCTTGTTTTTACCCCCCCCCCCCCCGCGAAGGCTAAGGGCGCGAACGGTAATCGGCAAAATTCGTTAACCTTCAAAAATCGTAAACCCTCAAAAATGAAACAATTATTTCCGCCCAGAAACCGCCGTAGGCGGTAAACTGCCCAATTGAAGAAGCACTGGTGAAGGGGAAGTGGTTTCAGCGCACCACGCCACGCATCGTCACGCACCACACCACGCATTGTCACCCCCACCGATGCCATGACCCCACCCATGGCCTTGCCCGACATCGTCTAGACACGCCGAACAAAGCTGTATAATCCACCATCGACCCCCCACTCCCCACCCCAACACACCCGTACCCACAGCTACACTCACGAAGCACACATACACACACACCAAAGGGTTCTAGGCCGAGGATATAATTGATAGAAGTGTGGCAGTGATGTCTCTATTTTTTGCTGTAGGACTACCTTTGGGGCTCGATTAACGGAGGCGCGTTCTCGTCGCCGAGCCCTGGACCCAGCAATGCGGCGCTGCTGGTGACTAGGATCTCCGTGCCGCTGACGAGCGGGATAAAATACGACTGGCCTGGCTCCTGCTAGACTGTCCCTCGGTGGAAACTACAGGAGCGGCTTGCCCGGCGCTGTCATGGCTTGGCGAGTAGCCGCGGCGCTGCCGCGACCCGTGCTGGGAGACGGCCCTTATCCTCCTCCCATGCAGGACGCCATGCGGCACCGATCTCGACGAGTTGATCGACGAGCGGAGGAGCTGGCGCCCGTCAATGCATGCTGGACATCGGTCAAGATGGCTGCTCGTGGGGGCGAGCTACCATCAGGGCTTCAGCGGTGGTGACCGCCGAGGCAACAACAGAGTTTATCCGCTTCACCATCGCAGCGTTTGTCACCGCGCTCACCCTCGGGGGCACTCGTCTGCCGGTGACTGGCGTCGGCATTGGTCTTCAGGCAGCCTGCCATGACGACTCTGTTTGCCCAGGCCCCCCTGGAGGGTGGGACCTGGCCATGCATGACGCATGGGGCGCAGGCAGAGCCCCATGCATGGAGTTGGACAACCATGCACCATGCCAGGCGGGGACTTTTCTGCTTCAGCGCCGCCAGTCGGCACAGCCGGCGTGGTTGGCCTCAAAGGCCAGGAGGAGGACGGTCCTTTCCTATACGCTCCTTGCCAGACATGTCCCCCAGGGACTTGTTGGGGTCTAAACTAGCCGGCGGGAGCGGTAGTCTAGACGGCAGGTAACCGGCTGGTGGCTATCGTCCTTCACAGGGCGGTGGCACTAGAACTAGTGTTGTCTTAGCTGGAATGCCATGTAACTGTAACTGTAACTGTAGGACTACCAGTGCTGTCATTAAAGAAGCCAAGAGTGTCCTGTTTTCCCCCGCAACATTGGAGGGAACATGCCGAATGCCCCGCAGGTGGTAAGTGTGAAACTCATCGAATTCCACACTTTGGGAGCGAAATCCTCGCGATTCGCCCCCGCAGTTTCCCCCCAAATCTCCCGGTTTCTCTCCCAGCGGGGTCTGCGGGGGCTGTGGGGGCGCTAATGACACCACTGACGCACACAACCGACTGTTGACATCAACCACACACACACTCACACACACACACACACACACACACACCCTTGCTGCTCCTCAGCGTCGAGACCTGCTACGCTGCCTCCGACATGACCTGCTCCGGCGCTCCCATGGACTGCCCCAACGGGCCCTCCACGATGACCTACAAGTACAGGGTGGGTGCTGTGGGTGGGTGTCGAGGAGGAGGGCGGGCAACGCATGTGCGCCAGGAGGGAGTGTGTGTGTGTGTGTGTGTGCATGCGCATGTGTCCGAGCAGTATCGCGGGAGCGCAGCGGCGTGCGCCGACGGTGTGCTTGGCGTCTGTGTCGTGCGCCCGTTGCCCCTCCCCACCCATCCTGTGTTTGCAGGGGTCTGCCCCCCCTCCCCACCACACACACCCCTCACCCACTCCCCCTCCATTCACCCACCTCGTTCTTCGACCCCTCAACAGGGCCGAGAATCACTCCCACCTGTCCCCACCCCCACCGAGACCCACCCCGTGCGCCCGGCTCCCCCACGCACAAACACCGCAGGCGTACCTTAAGGGCAAGAAGCAGATTCCCAAGATTGTGACTAAGACGTGGGGCTGGGGCTATGCCGAGTGGAGCACCGACTCTACGATGGCCAAGATCACGGTGGAGGTGAGTGATGCCATTAGAGTGATGCCATTAGAGTTAGCTGTGCCATACAAGAGTGAGTGGTGCCATCAGAGTGATGCCATCAGACAGATGCCATCAGAGTGATGCTGGGTCGAGTAGAGCACGGACTCCACCATGGCCAGCATCACGGTGAGTGGTGCCATCAGAGTGGTGCCATCAGAGTGATGCCATCAGAGTGAGTGGTGCCATCAGAGGGATGCCATGTGAGTGAGTGGTTCTATCAGAGTGATGCCGTCAGAGTGATGCCATGCGAGTGAGTGATGCCATAAGAGTGAGTGATGCCATACGAGTGAGTGGTGCCATCAGAGTGATGCTGGTTGCCATGCACACGCGTGCAACTGCCCCGCCGACTGCAGCGGTCCCTGACCCTTTTCACGTCTCTCCCTCCCTCACATTCACACACATGCACATGCACACACACACACACACACACACACTCACACACGCATGCACAGGTCAAGAACGCCGTCGACGTGTTTGCCGCGCACGTGCACAACTGCTCTGCCGACTGCAGCGGCCCCGTCGTCGTGACTATCTTCAATTTTGTCGATGCCGATGGCACGCGCCTGGTGGGTCAGGCCGACTGAGTGTGCACCTAAGCCAGGCTTTGGTTCTGAGCCAGGCTTGGGGTTAACAGGTTTCACATGTACGCGTCTGGAGCAGGGTCACCGCCAACGGTGCCAACGGCCAACGCCAACGGTGCCAACGCCAACGGCAAATATAAACGTTGGCTTAGCCAACCGTCAGCCAACGGTGGCTTAAAAGAGCTCATATCATGGATATGAGCAGCCACAGAGTAGTGGGGATGATGCTTGCATGGGAAACAACACTAGCTGACTGAGCATGACCCACACGCAACACCCTAGCCTTGAGCACTACTAGATGTATGTGCGTGCCTGGGTATGCAAGTGCTCCAAGTGTCCTCCTCAGGGTGTCTACTGTACTCCCAGCGCTGCATGAGCTATACAGCCATGCTATATCGTCAGTAACGGCTAGTAGCGCGCGAATTTTCCGATTCCATACTTTCCCTCGCTTCCGAGCGCGTTTTTCGCCCCGTTGGCGCCGTTGGCCCGTTGGCATTGGCACCGTTGGCACAGCCAACGGCCAACGCCAACGGTGGGGACCGTTGGCCGTTTCCGGTGACCCTGGAGGACCCCGGCGCGTGAGTTCAGGTGTAAACTCCACGTCGAGGGGGGCTCTACTAGGAGAGCCCACAAAGCCGCACCGCGCGCCAGCCTATGAAGGGAGCCAGGCTTGGTCAAAGACACCAGGGGAGGGGAGGGCAGAGGAGGGGGGGGGGCAGCCCAACTGCGTCACTCCTCATGAATCTTGTTGCAGGCTTGCACACAGTCTGTGACCCAGTCTGTGGCCCGGTGCATTGCCCATGGCCCAGGCCATCCGCCCAGGCCATCGCCCAGGCCATCGTCCATCGCCCATCACCCAAGCATCGCCCACACCCCACACAATGCCACACACACACCTCACTCTCGCCGCGCCACCCCGCCCACCCCGCCCACAGTACACCACTGGCGACATCGCAACCTCGCTCATGGTCGACCTCGCCACGAACCCCATGCTCGGCGAGCTCATCATGTCTGGCGACGCCTACGTCAACGTGCACTCCAAGGAAGACCCGAGCGGCGAGGTCCGCGGCCAGCTCATGGACACCGCATCCGCGATGTAGACGGATGCCCGTGGCATACACGCTGGCAACAGCCTGGCATCAATGCTCTGCGAAGAGCGCATGATGCGCACACACACGACCTGAGTGCACGCACTGAACACGACACCAGTGCGGAAAGGTCGCTCGGGACCTATTGACCTGGGCGTGTCTGTAGGTGGATTCATTAAGGTGGCTTAATAAAGGCTCCGGACCGCAGCCGTTGTAACACACGAGTGCACGGCTGAGCAGCGGGAGCGTGCGTGTTATGCAACAGCTGCAGGCACAGTTGTAGGCATTGTAGTCGTGCAGGCACAGTTGTAAGCCTTGGAGTCGTGCGACGAGGTCTAGGTGTTCACAGATGTATAGTGGTGGCGGAGCCGTGAAGCCCACCCTCCACACTAGTGTGGCACCAAACTGTGGCACTACACCCTATGATGATGAGTTTTTACAATCCACTCTCTGGCGGGCACGCGTTCGGTTCCAAAGCTCCAGCAGGACTTAGAGGAAGCAGTCCTGAAGACCTGCCAACAGAAAAAGGGGGGATGCCCCACGGAAGCGCCGCCCACACGCGGTGGCGGGCACCAAGCAAGCAGCACCACAGTGCAGGCTCCACACTCAACCCCTCCAGGAAACGGATGGCGGGCCCAAGGTATAAAACCATGAAGGGACCAAAAAGCCCACCCTCAACCCACACTAGCGCGGCACCATACTGTGGCACCATCCTGCACACTATTGTGTCAGTCAGGATGTAAAAGCAGTCAGGATGTGACAGCAGTCAGGATGTGACAGCAGTGTGATTTGTGTGGTCGCGACCGATCGGATGGTGGATTAGTGCTGACTGCGGAGCGAGTGGGCGTGAGTGCACCGCACCGCAGCAGTGCGAAGGGTTTTCAAGCAGCTGCATGTCTGAGCATGCTCAGGTGATTGCAGCCAGAAAGGCTATCAGCACGCCATGCCACGATTGGTGCACGAATGAGGAGCATGTGCGCAGCGCAGCAGGCATTTGTCCTCAAGCAGCTGTCGGGGGCAATTCTCATGCAATCGAGAACCCCGCCCCTAGCCGTAGCTTAGCTAGCTCCCACGTCCCGTGGCACGCGAACAATCCCTGTAGAATAGGTTCGAGGAAAGTGTCCAGGAGTGCCACAATCGGACCGTCGATGGCTCGGAGGCCAGGGAGGGCTGAGCTGAAGCCCCTGCTGGCGCCACACGCCACGCGGCTGTCAACAAAACAGCGTTGGCGGTTGGGCAGCAGCCGAAGGGGCGGGATGCCATGATTACACGCTGCCACACATCAATCGGAGCTGATGACTAGGAAGACACGGAGGGAGGATGAGAAAGCAAAGCTTACTAAAGCTGGGAGGGTGTCCTTGTGGTGGCCTTGGGAAGTTTGGTAGCACCATTCTTCGGGCATGCCTTTGGAGGCCATTTCCAGACCAGACCAGAAATGGTGCGTTCAACCCAATCAAAAATTTGACTATGTGGGGCTCGTAGAAACACTCCTTGGAGCGGAGCCCGCACTTGTTGCAAGCAATTAAGTGAAGGTCCATGGTGCACTTGGGGGTGGGGTGGGGGTTCAGGTGCTGAATTAGTTGGGAGGGTGTGAAAGGGGCCTTGAGGTGGCGTCTGCACCAGGGCGCGAGCCTGCCGTTCGAGGAAATTTTAAGAGCAAAAATGGTGTTTTCAACCATCCAAAGAGTCATTATGTAGCCCTGGCTCGCACGGCACATTTGTTTAGGACAGCGCCCATGCTGTGTTGCAGTGATGTAGGCCCGGGGTGTGCTTGGGGGTGGGGCAGGGCTGGGGTTGACGCGTGTCTTGAAACTTCTCAACATTTGGTTCGAGCTGGCCAATGTGAAAATTCAATTGGGAATTAGGAGTCTGCGGGGAGAAGGACATGGTATGATCGGTACGGTACGCAGCGCCGTCAGAAATGCTGGTCCACTGCTCTAACTGGTCAGGCCGCGGCGATGATGCATGAACGTATTTTATATATATATATATATATATACTGGTGTTGTTGGCGCACCAACAATATTTCAACCTGCGAGCTACAGGGCGAGGGGGCAGCCCCCGCCACATGAACTTACTGAGCGTACCTTACAAAGCCTCTTTTACTTACAAAGCTCACTGAAAGTTGTTAGTTGGTGCATACGTGCAATTGGCACGCAAAGTCTGGAAGCAACCCCCGTGATCCAATTTTCCAGAGTGGATTTGGAAGCTGGGGGGGGGGGGGTAAGTCTAGTAAGTCTCTCTCCTACTGGCAAAATTAGGAGACTTTTGATCACGAGTGGGGCCTGAAGTCCGTGTTTCCTACCCCAGTACTATGACCCCACCATTCACGGGCTGCACGGAGCTGACTGAAGAGGTGCGAGTCCTATTGTGCCCCCCCGGGTAAGGTCCCTTTTCACACACTGGGGGGGGGCGGCAAATCACATGATGTGCCCCCATCGCAAAAGGCGGTGCGCTCACTGACGACACGCCACTGCCTGGGCATCGTCGCTTGTCGCAGGCACGGCGCGACAACACCTGGGCTGACGGCCCGCTTGTAGCCCCCTTCTCTCTGGCTATTGGTCAGAACTCTCTAGGGGCCCATTCCGTGCAGGACGGGGTTGGGACTCAGGTCCACACTTTTTGTGTGTTTCAGAGTCAATGTTTTTGGTTTCAGGGTCCGAGGATTTGAACACCTTATTCATGAACCCTTGTGCAAGTCGAGCACGCCGCAGTGCAGGGCTCTCTCTGATGCCGTGTCTGGTCGCTCGCCTCACACGAGGCAGCTCCCTCAGTCCCACGTCCACCGAGGGTGCGCACTGTCGACTGGAAACTCACGCCGCGTCAGCAGACGTTTGCCTCTGCCGACTCGATGAGCCACGCGGCGACGGCGACAGCCGGATTGTGCGCGTTGTGGTCGTGGTGCACCACCTTCGCGAGCTGCAGCTGGCTCGCGTAGCACGCGGAGCGCTCGAGCGGCCGCGTGGTAGGAGGCGCCGCTTCTATGGGCACGAAGAGCACCCGCGCGGAAGCTGATGCTCCCAAGGGCCTGTCCAGCACCTGCATGGAGGGTGACGCAGGCAGGCGCCTGCCGAGCAGCTGCGCGGAACGTGCCGCCGCCAGCGGCGCGGACCGCGGCACCTGGAACGCCCGAGATGGCGACAACTCCAGCGACGCGGATGCGAGGCGCAGCGAGCGCCGCAGCGCGGCCTGTTTGGGCAGGAGGGGGGGAGCGGTCAGTGATGGTGGGGGTGCACACGTGGGCAAACAGCGTGTATGCACACTTGCCAATGTCTCGCTTGCTTCACAAATGCCCCACCTCGGCCTCGACCGTGCGCGCGGCCTTGAGGTAGGTCTCGCGCATTTCGTCCCGCCTGTGCGTGCGCACGCGTGTGGTTTGTTTGTTTGTGTGCATGTGTGTGTGTCAGATACGGTGTCCGCATGTGTGCATGTGGCCGTGGCAGGTTTGTGAGTAGCATTTGGTGGCGTGTGGGAGAGAGAGGGCGGCAGGGTGTGCATGGGTGTGGGGTGTTACTGTGCACCCACCTGGACGCGGACGCGGTGGTATGTGAGTCGGCGCCGCTGCCAATGCGCTGCTCGGGCGCACCGTGCGGGCAGTGGGCGTCGACCTCCGACGCGCACGCGATAAGGCGGGCGGGCGACGAGTGGCGGTGGCTTTGGATGCGGCGTTGTTCGCCGCCGCCACTGTCGTCCGAGTAGAAGACAGAGGAGGAGGGGGAAGAGGTGCGGCGTGCCGTCATCTGCCCGGCGGCAAACGCGAACGGCGATTTGGGGCTGGTGCCTGTCCCGGTGGCGGACTGCTCATCCTCTGACGAGGGCCCGGCCGCGCGGCCGGGCGACGCGAGGAGGTCGGGGGGGGGGACGCGGTCACGGTCGACCGGCGCCGCAGCCTGCTGCTGCCGCCAGGAGTGCCTGCTGTGGCGGAACGGAGGAGGAGCAACGGCGCTGGCATGAGGGTGTGGGGCAGCGGGCAGCTCCCCGGGCCCTCCGGGCCGCCGCCGTCGCTGCTGCGCCCCGCAGGGTGGCCAGTGATCGCAGTGGCCGCAAGCCTCGCTGCCCCGCAAGCCTCGCTCGCCTCCAACAGCTGCAATGCGCGTCTGCGTGACGAGCGCGGCGAGAGCAGCGCGCTGCCGCCAGCACCTCCCGCACTACCGCCACAGCTCGCATGCACGCAGCGCGCCGCCCACCTCCCTTGTTGCCCCCCGTGCTGCCACGACTGCTGCTGCTGCCTGGTGGTGGTGGAGCCTGATGATGGATGCTCGGCAGCATGCCTGTGTGTTGGTAGTGAGGGCAGGGCATGTGGTAGGCAGCGTTTTTGCTCTGCTGTCATGCCAGCTGTGCAGCCAAGACAGTCCTCTAAGACGCCATCCTCACCCCCTCTTGCTCCCACGCCTCACCCCTCCGGGGTGAAGCCCGCATCCCACTCACCCGGAAGTGGGTGCAGAGGCTATTGTTGGGGAGCTGAGATGGCTATAAAAGCCGCCAGCACTTGCGCACTGCTGGCAGCTGAGACTGCTTCTGGGCGACGACGAACCCAGGGACCCGTACAACTCTGAGGGTGCGGTGCGGCTCGAGCGTGGCGACGCGTCATCAGCGACGCACGCACCGACAGGGTGTTGCGCACTCGTATAGGGCGGAGACGCCCACTCGTATCGATCCATCGTTGCGTCACTCTGCTTCAACCTGCACTTGAGATGCATCGGACCAGCAAGTGATAAAACGCCGTTCCGAAAATTTCCCACAAATTTGGGGGCCATATTGGTCATTTAGGTGTGACGCCGTGAACAGTGGGTAGGTTTGAATTCAAGGCGTTTCGTTCAATTCGTGCAAGGCGTCAGGGAGCCAGCCAGCACACACACACACACCGCTCCTGGGTGCCGAAACTTTGCCGATGCCGCTGGCCAGGCCTGGGTGAGGGCAGGCCGACTGCGCGGGTGCATCTAAGCCAGGCTAAGTCTAAGCCATCAGGCGAGGTGGGGTGAGGGGAGGGGAGGGGAGGGGAGGGGAGGGGTACAGTGGGCAAGCCTGGACAAAGTTTCACGCATAGTTCGCTCCCTCCCTCCGCCCTCCCCCCCTCCCCCCCTGCCCTCCCCCCCTCACCCTCCCTCGCTTGGTGGCTTAAGCTAAGCCTGGCTCAGATGCACCCCTGCAGTCGGTCAAACTAGTTTGGCTGTAATATTGTGGCTCCACCGTGTGCCGTGTGTTGTTACATAACCCGCAGTACTTACATCGGGTACTTGTACAGGCATTGCCAGACAAACACATGCCCTCCTCCCTCACTCTCATCGCTCCCCCCTCTCCCCCCTTTCTCACCCGCCAGAAGTGCTGACGCACGGCCCAGGAGCCCCGTTCGGAAGGGCCCAGCCTTGTGGCCGTGCAGGTGGCGGACGTCGCAATGCGCCTGCCTCCATCTGCATCTTCATATGCCTGCCTCCATCTTCGTCGCAGTAACAGCAACATCGCAGTAACCATACAATCGACGCCAGCGCGCTGAGGGCTACACCTCGACTCGCCATGTGCCTGCCTCCATCTGCATCTTAATGCACTTGCCTCCATCTTTGTCGCATCTCACATCGGCTTTCCATAAAAGACATCGTTCAGTCAATTACCCCCGCGTTTGGCAGGCAGCCGGCTGGTGGCTACTGCCCTTCAAAAGTGGTTGTTAGGGCCAGAACTGGACTTGGGGGGGCTAGACGGTGGGATTCGGACTAGAAGGTGGATGTTACAGTCAGGGACACCTCTGAAGGCGTTTAAGACCGTGCTCGGCGTGTTTGGCCCGAGCACCTTGATGAGATGGCTGGCTGTTGGTGGAAGGGAACTCCAACTCTGTAAAGAGCGTGGGCGCGCCCCCAAGTCCCCTACCACAGCGGCAGCAAACGCTTGTAGGTGAGCGTACATCGGGAAACAGAAACGTGAGACAGGTTCATCTCCAATCGCCAAAAGATAGATCCCCTTGTGGGGAGAAAGGCCAAGACGTGGCCGGAAAGGATGTCAAGTCGGGCCACAACCTCTAACATGCCAAGGGGTTTTCTAACTGGGATTTCAACCAGCATACAGGATTCTCAACCTGTTACCCTTAACCCGGCTCTGAGCAAAAGCTGGCCCTTTTCTGTTGCACCGGTGTGACATTGTATGTGTCACAGCCCCCCCCCCTGCTGTAGAGGGGAGGCACAGGAGGCTCGGTGAGGGGCACATCCCTACGCCTAACTACCTAAAAAGGGGCTGGAAAAGGCGGTCATTAGAGACAGTATGAGGTTTGGTAAAAGATAAGAGAGCAAGCTTGACCCCCTGGTCGAAGCGGATTAATATGTTTCTGTTGCATACTCCGTTTTGAGATTGTCATCTGTACGGCAGCTGTCACTTGTGAGACCCAGCGTGGGCATTTCTCAGGTGCCGCCAGCTCCTGTGCACCAGTGGTTCCGCTAAGGATCTTGGGGAAATGACGGCTCAACCCGGGCCTCACACTCACTCCGCCAATCTTAAGCCGACGATTTATGGCGGGAAAGGTGGCGGGAAAGTGCACTTTGTCGAGTTGCGTGTTGGCCAACGGAAACACTGCTGTGCACTGCAGCACAGTGCACCGCAGCCCCCACGACCTGACCGGTACAGGTACGTGGTACGGTACCGCGGTGCGGTACAGCGTACCGTGCAACCCTGACGGCAGCTGGTGCGCCGAGGCCTAGGTAGCGGGGACTCGTTGCTGTGCCTATGCGTCAGAGATCGGGGCGACGATGGCAACCTGAGGAACCGCGCCGCCTGACAGACACTTCACGCACACTGCCACGCTGAAGGAGCAGCACGGAGCGCTGCGTAACGCAGATTTGATGCATGATCTGTGTATCTCGACTTGTCAAAAACACTCGACTTCAACACTGAATCAAACGTGCAGGCCGTTATGAAGGGAATTTATTGTGTTTTGAGCTACTTGTAGCCGTTGGGCTAGTGATGGTCACTGACGCATGTCGAGGGACGGAGCCGCAGTGGGCCAGTAGCCAGCTCCGTAGGAAAAAGTATGGGGCGCGGAGCACCCCAGTGTGGGGCAGTGTGGGGGCGCCGAGGAAACCACCGCAACTCTGTGCAAGCCTAAACAATGAGCAACCAACAGCCACAGTGTGTGAGTGAGAGAGAGAGAGAGAGAGAGAGAGGCACTGAGGCAGAGAGGCAGAGAGAGAGAGAGAGTAAGAGAGAGAGAGGGTCACCGTGTAACCTGAGCAGCGCGGTTCCTCCAGCAGAATTGTGTGGCCACTCCTAACGTCTAGGGGCATTGCCCCCGGAATTGAAGCCCTCAAACACAGCTCAACCAAACCAAGTTGCTTGATGTTCTGACAATCCCATCAGATAGAGGTCGCCAAGAGCTTGAAAATGACCTGCATTTGACGGCCAACGGGACGTTGGACCGCATGTTGGCTGGCTGCCGGGAAAAAAATGAATAAAGACCCACTGCCGTTACCTATTAAGTGTTGTGGTGCGGTGGCGGTCCCGTCGGCAACAGCGGTGTCATTGTGTCCATTCCGGCGACCAGGCTGCACATGAACCTGTCCGCAGGCAGCCGGCTCGGCAGGCTTGATGGGTGTTCGAGCCGGTCGCGCGAGTCGTCGACCTCGGCCTGCAGCACGCAGTGTTGGTCGAGCATAGCCACGAGCATTGGGTCGAGCAGCTGCTTGAACTGCGTGCAGAAGGAGGGCGCGCGCGGCGGCGGGCCGCGCGGCATGGTGAGTGAGCTGGACGTGCGCGGCGTGGAGAATAGGAGGGCGGAGGGAGATGAGCTGGACTTGCGCGGCAGGGTGACAGGCGCTCCGGTGAGGCTGAACGTCTGTGCCCTGGGACTGGGCGCGGCGAGTGCCTGCGCACTGAGGGACGTGACGAGGTGTACCGCAGACGCATGACGCCGCAACGGCCGCTGGTGGGCCAGTGGGCCCGTCCCCGTCAAGCGCCTGCTGCGGCCACCCACGGACGACGCAGCACGAGGCACCGCTGGCGCCGTGGCCCTGTAGTGCGCCTCGTCGGCACACGCCTGCTGCAAAAACGCAGCCATGCGCGCGCCCGGCTCATCGCAGCTGAGGTGGCGGTCCGCGGTGGCCGTGGTCGGGGCAACGATGGTGTCAATGCTGACAAGCATGCAGTCGAGGTCATCCCCCACCTGGGGGCCCGTGGCCAACTGGCGCCAGTGCGCGGCCACCTGTTGCGCCGTCGTTGGCGCCAACGTCGTCGGTGACACGCCGGGAGACAGCTTGCCCGACCACCAGCCGATTGATACCGCTGACAACCCATTCAGGGAGGCAAAACGCTCGCGCATGCCGGAGGATGGCGCGCTCTGGCGCGATGAGATCACGCCGTTCGCCGATCGGGCCGACCGACGACTTGCGCATGCGTGTCATCACAACGCAGGGTGGCGGGGTCGGAGAGGCGCAGGGCTCCCCACAGCTTGAGGAGCCTCGCCTGCAGACACACAAACACACACACACATGCGCGCACGCACGCACGCAAGCAAGCAGACACACACAGAGGGGCATGTGAGAACGCGCGTGCATGGTTGTGTGTGCTTGCCTGGCACGCATGTTGGTGCATGATGCAAGCAGCATCCGAGCGACAGAGATACCCTGGGGTATGAACCTGTACATGCCGTCTGTGGGCACAAGACGGAGGAGTCGCAAGTTTGAACTGGGTATTCAATCGCCCCCATCGCACCTTCATCGAAGCCGCTGCTGGCTTCTGGCTCTCTGTCCGGACATCGCTGTCGGACATGGTGGCTCTTTTCGAACTGCGCCAAGGTGTTTGCCTGATCGCAGGCCTGGCGGAGGGCGGACACCAAACCGCAAATTCAAGCCCACTTTTCCAAATTCACACCATTTTGGGCCCCAATTTCATGCACCAAGTCTCAAAATGCAACGCTCCACCTGCTTCTTCTGCTTGGTGCGGTTCGATCATCTTTATGATTAAGTGCAGGTTGAAGCAGAGTGAAGCAGCAGCAGCGATGGATAGATGCGAGTGGGCTTCGAAACACCCTGTCGGTGCGTGCGTCGCCGATGGCGCGTCTCCACGCTCGAGCCGCACCGCACTCTCAGATTTATACGGGTCCCTGGGTTCGTCTTCGCCAAGAAGCAGTCTCAGTCTCTGCTGCAGAGCAAGTGCCGGCGGCTACTATGGCCATCTCAGCTCCCCAACAATAGCCTCTGCTCCTTCTGTCGGGTGCGTGGGATGCGGGCCTCACCACGGGGAGGGGCGAGGAGGGGAGGAGAGGGGAGGGTCTACGGGGCCATGATTGTCTGTCTTGCACAGCTGGCATGACAGCAGAGCAAAAACGCTGCCTTCCACATGCCCTGTCCTCACTACCAACACACAGGCAAGCTGCCGAGCGTCCATCACAAGGCTCCACTACCACCAGGCAGCAGCAGCAGGAGCAGCAGCCGTGGCAGCACGGAGGGCAGCAGGGGGGGTGGGCGGCACGCTGCGTGCATGCGAGCTGTGGCGGTAGTGCGGGAGGTGCTGGCGGCAGCGCGCTGCTTTCGCCGCGCTCGTCACGCAGACGCGCATTGCAGCTGCTGGAGGCGAGTGAGGCTTGCGGGGCAGCGAGGCTTGCGGCCGCTGCGATCATTGGCCACCCCGCGGGGCACAGCAGCGACGGCGGCGCCGGCCCGGGGGGCCCGGGGAGCTGCCCGCTGCCCCACTCCGTCGTGCCGGCGCCGTTGCTCCTCGTCCGTTCCGCCACAGCTGGCACTCCTGGCGGCAGCAGCAGGCTGCTGCGCCGATCGACCGTGACCATGTCCAGCCCCAACCTCCTCCCCGCGTCGCCCGGCCGCGCGGCCGGGCCCTCGTCAGAGGATGAGCAGTCCGCCACCGGGACAGGCACCAGCCCCAAATCGCCGTTCGCGTTTGCCGCCGGGCAGATGACGGCACGCCGCACCTCTTCCCCCTCCTCCTCTGTCCTCTACTCGGACGACAGTGGCGGCGGCGAACAACGCCGCATCCAAAGCCACCGCCACTCGTCGCCCGCCCGCCTTATCGCGTGCGCGTCGGAGGTCGACGCCCACTGCCCGCACGGTGCGCCCGAGCAGCGCATTGGCAGCGGCGCCGACTCACATACCACCGCGTCCGCGTCCAGGTGGGTGCACAGTAACACCCCACACCCATGCACACCCTGCCGCCCTCTCTCTCCCACACGCCACCAAATGCTACTCACAAACCTGCCACGGCCACATGCACACATGCGGACACCGTATCTGACACACACACATGCACACAAACAAACAAACCACACGCGTGCGCACGCACAGGCGGGACGAAATGCGCGAGACCTACCTCAAGGCCGCGCGCACGGTCGAGGCCGAGGTGGGGCATTTGTGAAGCAAGCGAGACATTGGCAAGTGTGCATACACGCTGTTTGCCCACGTGTGCACCCCCACCATCACTGACCGCTCCCCCCCTCCTGCCCAAACAGGCCGCGCTGCGGCGCTCGCTGCGCCTCGCATCCGCGTCGCTGGAGTTGTCGCCATCTCGGGCGTTCCAGGTGCCCCGGTCCGCGCCGCTGGCGGCGGCACGTTCCGCGCAGCTGCTGGGCAGGCCCCTGCCTGCGTCCCCATCCACGCGGGTGCTGGACAGGCCCCTGGGAGCATCAGCTTCCGCGCGGGCGCTCTTCATGCCCATGGAAGCGGCGCCTCCTACCACGCGGCTGCTCGAGCGCTCCGCGCGCCGCGCGAGCCAGCTGCAGCTCGCGACGGTGGTGCACCACGACCACAACGCGCACAACCCGGCTGTCGCCGTCGCCGCGTGGCTCATCGAGTCGGCAGAGGCAAACGTGTGCTGACGCGGCGCGAGTTTACAGTCGACAGTGCGCACCCTCGGTGGGCGTGGGACTGAGGGAGCTGCCTGAGGCAAGCTACCAGTCACGGCGTGCGAGAGAGCCCTGCACTGCGACATGCAGGGCTTGCACAAGGGGTCATCAGTTTTTTCAAACCCTGGACCCTAAGACCGAAAACATTTTCTCTGAAACCGCGTCTAAAACACACAAAAAGTGTGAACCTGAACCCCAACCCCGCCCTGCACGGGCGCAATGGGCCCGTAGAGAGTTCTGTCCAATAGTCAGAGGGAAGGGGGCTACAAGCAGGCCGTCAGCCCATTTGCTGTCGAGCCGTGCCTGCGACCTCACAATCTCCAGGCAGTGATGCGATGTCAGTCAGTGAGCGCGCCACCTTTTGCCCTGGGGGCACATCCTGTGATTTCCCTCCCTTCCTCCCTACCCCCCCCCCTCCAGTAAGGAAGGGGACCTGTTACCAGGGGGTCGCAATAGGATTCGCACCCCTTCAGTCAGCTCCGTGCAGCCTATGACTGGTGGGGTAATAGTTGTGGGGTAGGAAGCACATACTTCAGGCCCCACTCGTGATGAAAAGTCCCCTTATTTTGCCAGTAGACTTACTCTCCCCTCCCCCCCAGCTTCCAAATCCACTCTGGAAATTTGGGCCGCGGGGGTTTCTTCCAGACTGTGCGTGACAATTGCGTGATGCTCCAACTTAACAACTTTTAGTGAGCTTTGTAAGTTCAAGAGGCTTAGTAATCTAAGTCAGCTACGCTTAGTTAGTTCATGTGGCGGGGGCTGCCCCCTCACCCTGTACCTCGCAGGTTGAAATATTGTTGGTGCGCCAACAACACCATTATATATATGTACAGGCTTCATCGTCGCGGCCCGACCGGTTGGAGCAGTGGACCAGTATGTCTGTCGGTGATACACGCCGTTTTGATCATTACATGTTCTTTTCCTCGCAGATTCCTAATTCCCTGGATTGTCACAGTGACCAGCTCCAACCAAATGTTGAGAAGTTTGCAGACACGCCCAACCTTTACAGGTGGGGACCCACCCTCTGATTACACCTTATTGCCTGCAACACGGTGTGCGCGCTATCCTTAACAAGTGCCTTTGTGAGCCAGGGCTACACCACGATTCTTGAAGTGGTTGAAAGCGCCATTGCTAGTCTGGAAATAGCCTCCAAAGGCATACCCGAAAAATTGTGCAGCCGAGCTCCCCAAGGACACCCGCCCAGCTTAACTCCCCAAGGCCACCTGCCCAGACAAACTCCTTAAGGACACACGCCCAGCTTTATTACGCTGTGCTTTCTCTTCCTCTGTTTCCTCTTCCTCCTTTTCTGTCTAGTTAGGTCTCATCAGCGGCCCCAACGATGTGTGACAGCGTGTAAACATGTCGTCCCACCCCTTTGGCTGCTGCCCAGCTGCTGCTGCCCAACCGCCACCTCTGTTTTCTTGAGAGCCGCGTGGCGCGAGCAGGGACTCCAGCAGGATTCGACAGCTCAGCCTTCACCAGCTCCATGGCAACCATCCTCCAGCCCTTCCCCAGCAGGGATTGTCTCCGTGTCAAGAGATGTGGGAGCTAGCTTGGCAGCTGCTTGGGGCCACGCCTGCTGCTGCGCTCTCCTCAGCCGTGAGCCAACGGCTGCGATCTGGAGCCTTTCTTAAGCCACCTTTCTTACAGCAACAGTAACAGTAACACGGGGTTTCCAGCTAAGCAGGCTACTCATCTACTAGAGACACCGGCCGATACTCCAGCACACTTAAATACTAGAGTACCGCCGGCTCCCGGCCGATACACTACCGCTCCCGGCTAGACTTCCCCAAACAGCGGTCTCTGAGAGACATGTCTGGCAAGGAGCATATAGGAGAGGACCTTCCTCAGGGTCACAGTAGTGGCCTTGTGGCCAGTCAAGCCGGCAGAGCCGACTGGCGCTGACTGGAACGGTCCCTGCCTGGCAGTGCACGGCTGTCCAGCTCTCGTTTGCATGGGGCTCAGCCGGCGCCCCATGCCTCATGCATGGCCAGGTCCCACCCTCCAGGGGTGCATGGACGACAGAGTTGTCATGGAGGCTGCCTGAAGACCTTCCAACGCCAGTCACCGGCAGACGAGCGACCCCGAGGATGAGCGCGGTGACGAACGCTGCGATTGGTGAAGCGGATTTACTCTGTGTTGCCTCGGCGGTCGCCACCGCTGAAGCCGTGATGGTAGCCCGCCTCCACGGGCAGCCATCTTGACCAATGTCCAGCATGCATTGACGGGCGCCAGCTCCTCCGCTCGTCGATCAACTCGTCGAGATCGGTGCCGCATGGCGTCCTGCATGGGGGGAGGATAAGGGCCGTCTCCCAGCACGGGCCGCGGCAGCGCCGCGGCTACTCGCCAAGCCATGGCAGCGCCAGGCAAGCCGCTCCTGAAGTGTTCCACCGAGGGGCAGTCTAGCAGGAGCCGGGCCAGTCGTATTTTACCCCGCTCGTCAGCGGCACGGAGATCCTCGTCACCAGCAGCGCCGCATTGCTGAGTCCAGGGCTCGGCGACGAGAACGCGCCTCCGTTAATCCACCTTTCTTTAGCCACCTTTATTAATGCCCTTCCCCGCTGCATGCACCTGCTCCTGGATCCGTGTTGACTTTCTTGCTCAGGAGGTCAGTGCATCCGTGCACCGTGGGCGCCACACGACCCGTTTCAGAATTGTGTTTTCGGGTTCGGCACCAAACCATGCACTTTTGGTACATGCTAGCCTGGGAAGGGCCATTAAGCCACCCGCTACAGGCACACCCATGGCCAGGTCAGTAGGTCCCGAGGGACCGGGCCGCACTGGTGTTCAGTGTTTGCACACGCACGCAGCTCGTGCTCTAAACAGAGCATCTAGCATGGTAGGCCGGCGCGCTGTGTGGCCTTGCGGGCTCTACTAGTAGAGCTCCCCTAGACGTGTAATCTAGGCCTCAACTCACGCCCCGGGGTTCTCCGAGCAAGTAAATGTAAAAACTGTAAAAAAAAACAGAGCATCTATGGCATCGTGCGTGTGACGGTCAGTCTACATCGTCCGTACATCTTCATCATGGGCGCGGTGTGCATGAGCTAGCCGCCGGCCACGCCGCTCAGGCAGGCCTACCACATTCCTAACGCCTGAGGCGCGCAAATGAAGGCGATCATAGCGCCTGCGGCGGTCGGGGGTCGCCTCAGGTGGTATTTTTACAGGTTTTACATGTTCGCGCCCGGAGGACCCCAGGGCGTGAGTTAAGGCCTAGACTACACGTCTAGGGGAGCTCTACTAGTAGAGCCCGCAAGGCCACGAAGCGCGCCAGCCTACCAGGGAGTTAGAAGTAGGAGGTTGCCCTCCTCCCCCCTCTCCCCCGCGCCATTTGACAAGCGCCAGCTAGGGATCAGGGGGGATGTCGGGGTCTCGGTCTTGGTTTCGTGTCGGCTGGCTCAAGCTGTCTTCGTGTGCCTATGATGCTGTGAAGCTGGTTGATCGCCATCGTGTGCAGTTTCTGGCAGCAGGCCCTTGCCTGGTCGTTTGTGACACCAAGCTTTGTGAGTGCTTGGGGTGTGTGCTCTGTGTAGATGGTGCCTGTAACACCCACTAGGATTGGTATTATCGTCACCGTGTGGTTGTGCGCTGTCAGCATGTTGGCGAGATCTATGTGCTGCGTGCGCGCGTGCTCGAGTTGGTCGGTGTGGCGCGTGTCGATGCAGGTCTTGATCTCCACGATGAAGACTTGGGCTGGCCCCTCTGGGTTTCCCGGGTTATTTGGGCGAGCCAGCAGCACGTCTGGTTGCAACTTCCGGAGCTGGGCGGTGTGGATTTCATGTGTTACGCCTGGCGGTCATTGCAGCAGCCCTCTCGCTCGGGCAGGCCTACCACATTCCCAACGCCTGAGGCGCGCAAGTGAAGGCGATCATAGCGCCTGAGGCGGTTGGGGGTCGCCTCAGGTGGTGGGTGACAACGGCGATGGTGGGTGGCAGGGTTGCACGGTACGTATGTATTTCGGGTCTGAAGCGTACGTACGTACGTATTTTTCGGAAATATGTACGTACGCTGGCCGTACGCGTGCGAAAATCTGGACGCCGCAGCACTATACGCCTTTTACTTGAACCACAAAAACGGTCATAACTCACGCTCCTGTGCTCGGATCGCAACCATTAAACATGCATTGGAAAGCTGATAGAAAGGGTTGTCCAGTGCGATCTGGTAGGGGGCGACCTGCAGGGCAGGGAGTTGCTGCCCTTTTTGTTTGTGGTGCGGTGCGAGCGCGTGCGCGCGTGGTGTGCTGCAGCACCCCCGCAGGCACGCCCCCCTACTGCAGTGCTGCTTGCTGAGGTCATACAGATAGCCCGTGCTGCAAGCTTTCCAATGCAAGTCGAATGGCTCAAATCCAGGAAGAGGGCAGGGAGTTCCGTCCGCTGTTGTGTGCATCGTTGCAAGCGCGCGCGCGTGGTGCTGCAGCAGAACCCAAGGCCCACCCCCTACTGCAGTGCAATACTACAAATGAGCAGTGATCTCGATAGCCCTTGTTACAAACTTTCCAATGCAAGTAGAATGGTTTCGATCCAAGCACAGGAACGTGAGTTATGGCCGTTTTTGTGTTTCAAGTAAAAGGCGTCTAGTGCTGCGTACAGCGCGTACGTATATACGCTCCCTCACGTACGTACGTTCGTACGTACGAAAAATACGTACGTACGCATACTCACGTACCGTGCAACCCTGGTGGGTGGGTGCCTACGGTGGTGGGTTCCTACGGCGGTGGGTGCCTACGGTGGTAGTGGGTGCCTTCGGCGGTCGGGATGGCGCCTGAGGCTGTCGGGGTGACGCCTAAGGCGGCGCCTGAGGCGATCGGGGTGCGCCTCATGCGGCGCCTCAGGAGGTCGGAGCGCCTGATGCGCCGCCTGATCCGCGCAAGCGAGGGCCGGGCCGCCTGAGGCACCGCCTCACGCGTTGGGAATGTGGTAGGGCTAGGCCTTGGCGTGCTCGTTGATGTAGGCGGTGCCCGACATCATGAGCTCGCCAAGCACGGCGCTCGTTTCGAGGTCAACCATGGAGCATGATTGGGCGGCCAGAAGTGTATTGCAGCACTGTGGTAGACAGCTGTTGCCAGAAGAGTGCTGTGGGCGGCAGGGTTGCACGATACGCCGTGTTCTCCTTTTTTCCGTGTTCCTATATGTGCCAGACCCCCAACCCCAAAACTCCATCCCCATCCCCAGCCGACCGTCTCCTCCAAGAAACCCCACCCCGCCCGAAAGAAAGGTCACCAACTTCCCGCGAGGGCTGCGCCCCCGCACCCCCGCTGCCCAACCCCGCCCCGAGAGACAACCGGAGGCGGGCCCTGACCAGACAGGCCCAAACCACAGACCAAACCCATCCCAAAAAAAAACTACACACCCAAAACGGGAGGCCTCAACCCCAACCCCCACCCCCCACAACTCAAACAACCACCCCAACGCAAACCCTACCCCCCCTACACACCCAAACCCCAACTGGCTGACACCGACTCTGACCACGGCAATATAGCTAGGCCTTGGCCCATAGCCAGTGCTCATGTAGATAGGGTGGTCCTACTAGGAGTGGACCAGTGATGGTGCTGTGGCACACGCGTCTTGACACCACCGTGATGTTGTGTGTGCTCAAGCACGTCTATGGTGCTTTGAATGCACAACCGTGTTCTCCCGCCGTGTTCTCCTGCCGTGCTCTCCCACCGTGTTCTCCCCATTAATTACCGTGTTCCGCATCCTATCGTGTTGCTGTGTTTACTCTTTCCGTGTTCCGTATTGTGCAACCGTCTCCCTACCACATTCCTATAGCCTCAGGCGGCGCCTTCACTTGCGCGGATCAGGCGGCGCCTCAGGCGCTCCGACCGCACACTTGATCGCCTCAGGCGCTGCCTTATACGTCACCCGGCCGCCTTAGGCACCCACCACCTCCTGAGGCGTACCTCGGCCGCCTCAGGCGTCATGACCGCCTTCACTAACGCACCTTGTGCGCCTCAGGAGTTGAGATTGTGGTAGGGCACAAGCCCAGCTCTTCTTGGGGAGCATGCGGCTGTGGGAGTGACAGACCAAGCGCAACCAGCACATTGGGTGCCTCGCCTCAAGAAGAGGACGCTGCAAGGGAAGATGCCCACGCAGCTGCGCAGGCGTGCAAGCCAGGTGCCGAGCGCTTTCCGGGTGAGCTGCCTTCAATACAACCCAGTGGCAGTAGACACGAACATGCTCGTGCTGGGTGGTGCGAGTCTGGCGTGGCGGCGGCCTGCGTCACGCACGTGCCTCTCCATCTTCCTACCCCAACCCATGGTTGCTTGCTTGCGTGGGTATCCGCACCAGTGATGATGATACAAGAGGCTCCGATTCTTTGTTTAGAGCCCCTCTCCTGGAAACCCCCTCCAAAGCTTGCGCCTGCCTTGAGGCAGGGCACCCTGATACGTTTGAGCCTGCACCGCACCCAGCCAATGGGGTGTGTCACTCCTGGGATGCGTGCATAGCATGCTCCTAACTGTGCAGCATGCGTCTAACATGCATAAGGCTAGTGCTCGGACCTTGAAAGCGCCCGAGGGCCTGGTGGTGGTGATTCTCTGAGGGAGCGCGTCGCAGCGCTGGTCAGATGTGCACGTAGCGGCCCCACCCCGCATGGCATCCCCTTTCGCCTGCTGGGTGATACCCACTACTGTAGTCAGCTGTGACATCTAGGCAGAGCACGTTGTTACCGCTCCCACCCACTCGTCTTGCCGCACACCCCCTCTTTTCCTCCTGCCCGCGTTCGTTGTTTGTAAGTGTCCCCAAGTGCTTCACGCAACAGTTACCTGTAGTACCAGCTATACTAGACTACTTTGGCAATCTACATGTCCCTTCATGATTTTATACCTTGGGTCCGCCCTCTGGCCATTTGAGGGGCTGGGTGTGCAGCCTGCACAGTGGTGCTGCTTGCTTGGCGCCCGCCACCAAGTGTGGATGGCGTTACCGTGGGCTACTTGTAGCTTGACCTTTTGTGGGCCTTAAGCCTTGTTTCTCTAAGTCTCACTGGAGCTTTGGAACCGTACGTGTGACCGCCAGAAGTGGATTGTAAAACTCTCATCATCATACATGCGTGAGGCAGGTGTTGTGATGTTGCTTGGCGCCCACCACCTAGTGTGGGTGGCGCTAAGTAGCGTACAGTACTGTGGGCTACTTTTGTAGCTTGACCTTTTGGGGGCCTTGTGCCTGATAGTCCCGCTGGAACTCTGGAATTGATTGTGACCGCCGGCAGTGGATGTGTAACACTACTCTCTGGTGCCCGCCACGCCGTGGTTTGGCGCTACCGTGGGCTACCTTTGCAGCTTTACCTTTCTTTGGTGGGCCTCGTGCCTGCTCTCTAAGTCCCGCTGGAGCTTTGGAACCGAACGTGTGACCGCCGGCAGTGGATTGTAAAACTCTCATCATCATCATCATCTCTCTCTGGATCTGTGGGACGCGCTGGCGTCCTTTGCTGAGGGCGGCGGGATGCCGCGCGGGTGGGCGGGTGTGGTGGGCCCGACCCACCCCTTTGTTGGAGTAGTGGACGGCGGGCTCACTCTGAACAAGACGTCCTAGATCCCTGAGAGGATGGTTTCTTTTGAGGGGAGGTGGCGCCACATGCGTGCGCTGGCGGGTTGTGATGTGGTAGCTGAGCAGAGTGCTGCGGCGGGTGTGCACAACGGCCCCGCTTCCGGTGGGTTGAGGGTGGGCTTTTTGGTCCCTTCATGGTTTTATACCTTGGGCCCGCCATCCGTTTCCTGGAGGGGTTGAGTGTGGAGCCTGCACTGTGGTGCTGCTTGCTTGGTGCCCGCCACCGCGTGTGGGTGGCGCTTCCGTGGGGCATCCCCCCTTTTTCTGTTGGCAGGTCTTCAGGACTGCTTCCTCTAAGTCCTGCTGGAGCTTTGGAACCGAACGCGTGCCCGCCAGAGAGTGGATTGTAAAAACTCATCATCATCATCTCTTGTTGTGAACACATGTGCAATACCTGTGCAACAATCCCACCCACACAAGCATATCCGCTCATGCGCATATGAGCGGATGTCCATCGCCAAGCCAAGCCAAGCCAGTCGCATCGCGCAACGCGCATCGTGGATTGCGACGTAATTGCCCCCCCCCCCTCCATCCGCCCACCGCTCTCTCCACGCTGGCCAGCACCCTCAGGCCTGCTCCACCAGCCGCCGGCCGTCATGTCCGACTGCGATGTGGAAGTCCAGGCATGCAGGCTGCCCGTTGCTGATGCGTCGGTCAAGGTGCGAGTCGGAGGGGGGGGGGGGTAAACTCAGATGATGATTTCCCACTGCATGCTACTGCGGCGCTGGCTACATGAACGGGGCGAGCCGCGCCGAGCCGCACGTGCGCTGCGCGCGTTCACCAGACAAGCACGCACACGCGGTCTCACATGCCCGCTTGCATGCATGCGGGCCTGCGTGTGTCTGCAGGCGACGCTCTCAAACATATGGGGAGCCCTGCGCGCGCGCACGCCGCGCGCCAGCAGCAATGGCAGCAGCAACAGCACGCTGGTCGGTCGGAGCGCACCATCCCCCAACGTGCGCGCGCGCGGCGCCTCCCTGAATGGGGTGTCGTCAATCGGCCAGTGGTCGGCCAGGCTGTTCCGGTTTTCCGGCCCGTCAGCGCTGGCGGGCTCCCACGAGGCGGACAACATTGACTGCATGTCTGCCAGCATTCCCACAGTCACTGTCGCCACTGTCCCCGTCGCCACACCGTCCCCGCCGTCCCGGTCCGCATCCACGTCGGACCACCGCCTCGGCTGCGGCGACGCAGGGGTGGTGCCGAAAAGTGGGCGCATGGCTGCGTGTGTGCACATGTTTGCCGAGGCGCCCGTGGTGGCGGCAGTGGTGGCGGCGCCCGCGGTGGCGCCGCCTCGTGCTGTGTTGACCGTGGGTGGTGACGGTCGCTTTAAGCGGACGAGCGACCCTGCTATGGTCGGGTGGGGAGCACCGGCAGCGTGGGGTGGGCTTGCTGTTGTCCCCTGCAAGGGCATCGGCACTCGTCTCCTGGGAGGCGGTGTCCGACCGCCTCATCCAGGCCCGCTTTGCAGCGGACCGTGGGCAGATGATCACCATCGTCAGCGCCTACAGTCCAACGGAGGCGGCGAGCAACGAGGAGGCTGGCGACTTCTACCTTCAAGTAGCGACGCTCGCGGACAAGGCCAACGACAAGCGCGATCTGCTCATCGTGGCAGGTGATTTCAATGCAGCAGTGGGGAGGGACTCGGTGTCCGACCACGAATGCGTTGGCAAGCACCTGCCCCTCACGGAGCCAGCGGTGGCCAGCAGGAACGGTCGCCTGCTCCTCGACACTGCCACTGCATGCAGCCTGCGCGCTGCCAACACTCTCTACCCCCACAGGCCTGAGCACCAGTACACCCACATCAGCCCCATGGCTGTTGCACAGAGCAGACGGCATGCATGCTCTGTGCGCCGCCTGCACAGCGTCAAGGACCTCATCCTGGTCGCGCGCCGCCGCATGCATGCGGTGACAGACTGTAGGGTGCGTAGGAGCCCAACCTGGGACAGCGATCACCGCATGGTGGTACTGTCCATGCGCCTCCGCATGCGAGCCTCCCGCCATGCAGGCGGCTCTCAGCGGCGCGCATGGGACTCTTCACAACTGCGGCGCCCGGCTGTCCGTCGTGAGTTCAACCTCCAGCTGTCCGATCGATTTGGGCTGCTGGAGGCCGTGCCGCCCGAGGGCGCTGATGCCCAGGCGGAGTACGACGCGATGGCTGCTGCCATTCGCGAGGTGGCCACCAACCACCTCGCTCCACGCGGCAGCCGCCGGCGGCGCGGCTGGCAGTTCACTCTGTCGCAGCGCACCCTCCGGCTCATGGACGCCCGGCAGCGCGCGCACACGGCATGGCTCAGGAGCAAGTCTGCTGCTGCCAAACGAGAGCGCAACCGCGCCAACCGCGCGGCCGACGCAGCTGTGCAAAGAGACAGGGAGAGGTGGATCGGCCAGCAGGTGGCGGAGGCGCAAGACATGCTACGCAACAAGAATGTGCGCCAGTTTGCGCGCGCGTGCGACAGGCTGGCGGGCCGCAGCCGCAGCCATCAGATCCCACCTGCCATGCGGGACGTCTCGGGCGTGCTGCACAGCGGTCCAGACGAGGTGCTGAAGGCCATGACAGAGTCATTCGACAAGCTATATGGCGGGGAGATCAAGCTCAGCGACGAGACCCTGAACCAGCTGGAGAACGATGAAGCGGCGTTTGAGCTCACACGCGCCACAGAGGTGGACGAGGCGCACGGGCGCCCCCCTGACCTGGCTGAGACGGAGGCGTGTGTGCGAGCGTTGCGCTCGGCCGCCGCTCCGGGCGGTGACCAGCTGGACGCCATGCTGTTGCGGTGCCCACCTGCCATCGCATGGCTCCACCGGGTCATCATCGCCGTATGGCGGTCGGGGAGAGCCCCGAGGGAATGGAAAACTGCTATTATCACACCGTTATATAAGGGGAAGGGTCCGCGTGACTCCCCTGGTAACTACCGCGGTATAAGCCTTCTCTCTATTGCCGGGAAAGTGTACGCTGCCATACTTCTGCACCGCGTCTCCACGCAGGTTGATGGTCAGTTGCATGAGGCTCAGTGTGGTTTCAGAAAAAGCAGAGGCACTGTTGATGCGATTTTTACTCTGCGCTCGCTGAGCGCGGCACATGCCGAGTACAAACAATGCATGGCTGTGGCATTTGTCGACTATTCTAAAGCTTACGATTGCATAAACCGTGCGGCACTGTGGAGAGTCCTTAGATTATATAGTGTTCATCCGCACATTATTGATCTGTTGGAGGATCTTCACACCAACACCGCAGCTGCCGTGCGGCTGGCTGGGAAAATCGGGCACGAATTCCCCGTGTCGTCTGGTGTGCGACACGGGTGCGTCATTGCTCCTGTGTTGTTCAATGTTTTTATTGACCACATAGTGAAAAAGGCGCTAGACATGATGCCAGAGGGGGCTGGCGTGTCAGTCGTGACCCGAGCCGGCGGCTCTGTGTTGTCGTCGTCGGTTGAGCGCATAGTAATGCTGATGTATGCCGACGATTTATGTTTGTTCTCGCATGACCCAGCTCAGTTGGCGCTTATGCTGAAAATCCTTGACAAAGTGTCCTCTAGCTTTGGCATGCAAATCAACGCCGCCAAGACAGAAGTGATGATTTTGCCAGCAGATTTTGACGCGGATCTGCCCACGTTTGCGCTGACTGGTGGTGAAGTGAAGACCGTCTCTGCATTTAAGTATCTAGGGAGTTGGATAACCCAGAGTGGTGGTGTGGAAAAGGAGATCGGTGTGCGTGTCGGTCGCGCGCTGGGCGTGTTTGCGTCTTTTGATAAGATTTGGGCCAGCAAGAAGATGCAAGTGCAGTCTAAGATGCGGGTTTACAACACTTTCGTGCTGCCCCACTTTCTGTACGGCTGCGAAACATGGGCCCCTACTAAACACAACTGACTCGATTGGAGGTTGCCCACTCTAACTGCCTTCGTCGCATTCTGGGTGTGCGCCTGGTCGACCGGCACAGATTAACTTATATTCGGCAGGCGTGCGACACTGAGCCAATTGAGAGCCTTGTGGCAAAGCGATCAATGCAGTGGCTAGGCCATGTGATGCGCATGCCGGCTTCTCGTCTTCCTCGTACAACTTTTGACTGCACAATGGATGTGGCTCGGCAGCAAGGCCGGCCTCCAGCCTCCTCCCGACACTATTTTCTTAAGCTACTGATTCAGCAGCTAGGCGAAACTAGTGGCACTCGTTCTGATTGGAAGACTTTTTCGGACACGGCGTTTGAGCGTGCTCAGGATAGGGTCGGGTGGAGAGCCGTGGTGTACGGTCCGGCTGCCCCTCAGGCGCCGGCCCCTCCACCACGGCGGTCAAGTAGATTGGCAAGCGCCACTTGACCCCCTATCCCCTAGAAGCAGTTAGGACCTATTTTGGAGGCGTCGCACAATAGCTCTCCTTTTTGCTCTGGGACTACACGTTGGCAGGCAGCCGGCTGGTGGCTACCGCCCCTCACAAGTAATTGTTAGGGCCAGAACTGGACTTGGGTCTAGGCGGTGGTACTAGGACTAGAGGTAGTCTTTGCTGGAAAGCCGATGTAACTGTAAATGCTCTACAGCTCTGCATCATTCTCCAGCTTTCCATAATCTAGTGGATTGAAATACATGCAAGGTAAAGTGGGTGCAAGGAGCATCGCCAGGTGCCTGGAATGTGCCCGTGCTGGCTCCCACACTTCCCGGTCACACTACCCACACGCTGCGACGCACAAAGGTGCGTGTGTGAATGTGGTGTGACATGTGTGACGCCTCATTCATTCGTTCGCTTTGTACAACCCCCCTCCCCCACACACAAACCTGTCCCTATTGGCAAGGGATAGCCAAGTACAGGGAGCTGGGGGAGGTGCTAGTTTGGGGGGACCTCAACGCCCGCACCGGCCAAGCGGACGACGGGGGGGGCACGACGCCGAGGGGGGTGACCCCGCCCTCGCGCTGACCGCTCGGGACATCACACGGGCTGGGCGGGTAGGACAGCGGACGTCTGCCGACCACGGGCCGCAGAATGCGCACGGGAGGGACATGATTAGACTGTGCCGAGACACCGGGATGGTGATTCTGAACGGGCGCTTGCCAGAGGATGAGGGGGGAGCACACACATTCCATGCAACAGGCAGGAATGCGCACAGCGTTGTTGACTACCACGTTGCATCGCCGGCACTCATGTTTAGCGAGACGGGGGCCCCGCGGGAGGGGGCCACGCTCAGGGTGCATACGATCCCCACCCTGCCAGGCTGGAAGGGGTCCTTTGACCACTGCCCAGTTGTGCTGACCATGGGCGAGGCGGCCGGTGAGGCGGTCGCCACGCCACACCCCACCATGCCATGCACCACGCCAACTAGATTTAGGTGGCCTGAGGGAGGGGGAGCGTGCCTACGCACGGGAGCTGCAGGGGGTGGCGGCAGAGATCAAGGGGGCGCGGGAGGCCCCCACGGTAGATGAGGAGCAGGCGCTCATAGAAGGGGCGGTTGAGCGGGCAGCGCGGGCGCTGCACGCGTCAGGGGCGGCTGGGGCGGTGCTGGTAAAACCAGGGGGGGGGGCGCATCAGTGCGACCACACAACACATGGTATGCCCAGGAGTGCAAGGAGGCACGGCAGGCGTATCGAGAGGCCGAGAGGGCGCACGGGGCGCAGTCGACGCTGACCTCAGCAGCGTTCAGGGCGTATAGGCAGACCACGCGACGCGTGCGCCGGGCATGGGAGGCCCAGGAGTACGACGCTATGCTCAAACACATGCATGGCGCCCCCAGGAAATTCTGGCGCAAGGTTAAACCAGGGAGCCAGGGAGGGGGGCTGAGGGATGTAGAGGGGTGGACGACCTACTTTGAGGGCCTGGTTGGGGGCGAGCATGCCCATGGGGAGCTGCAGGAGGGAGGGAACCCGTTTTCGGATGCCTCCGAAGGAAATAAGCAGCGGGCACGAGTACTCAACGCTTGGCTCACCGAGGACGAGGTGAGCACAGCCCTCCTGGGCATGGCGGCGGGCAAAGCGCCGGGCGTGGACGGCGTACCGGTAGAATTTTATCAAAGGGCATGGACTGGGGAGGGGGACACAGGGGGTGGGGGAGATGTGGAGGGGAGCGAGCCGCAACACGCGCTGCTTGAACCGATCACACCTCTACTCAATCGGGTCTTCCGCGAGGGGTATCCCAAAGCATGGCACATGGGGGCAGTCACGCCGGTGCCGAAGAAAGGCAATCTGGACGAGCGGGACAACTATAGGGGCATCACGGTGGGTGGGGCGCTTGCTAAGCTCTATAGTCTGGTGCTACTCCGCAGACTAGACGACCTTGCTGAGAAGGGCGGCCATAGAGCCGCCGGGCAGGCAGGGTTCCGGAAGGGGCGGGGGACCCCTGACAATGCCTTCATCCTACAGCACATGATTGAGAGGCGCAGCCATGAGCGAAAACCGCTGTATACTGCCTTCATCGACTTTAGAAAGGCATACGACTGCGTGCATCGGCAGCTCATGTGGGAGTGCCTTAAGAGCCTGGGGGTGGGTGGGGCGTTTTTAGCAGCCCTGACATCACTGTACGATGGGGCTGGCATGTGCGTGCGCATAGACGGCACGGTGGGACCAGGCTTCACCACACGCCAGGGGGTCATGCAGGGCGACCCAATGTCGCCGCTTTTGTTTGGGCTGTTTATCGACTCACTAGAAGGGGAGCTTGACGCACAGATGCCAGAGGTCGGGGTCCCCCTAGGGACAGGAGCAAACAGGCGGCTCCTACGGTTACTCTTGTATGCAGATGACCTCGTGCTCATGGCAGAGACGCCGGAGGCGCTCCAGCGCTTGCTAGATGCACTTCACGTTTTTTGCAGGACGCACGCTCTCACTGTCAATGTCCGCAAATCTGAGGGGGTGGTGTTTAACGACCAGTACTGCCCGGTCACGAGCGCCAGGGGAAAGGTGACCCTGAAGTACGCTGGTATGGACCTGCCCATGAATCACGAGTTTAAATATCTGGGCATGCTTTTTGGGAGCCGTCGGGCAATAGGCGCGGGGCTGGAGCAGAGGCAGGGGGCGGGCCAGCGTGCACGCTTCGCCCTAGCGCGCAGATACGATGCCATGGGCCTCCACAACGTGGGAGTAAAGGCGCACCTGTTCAACGCACTGGTGCGACCTGTAATTAACTACGGGTGCGAGATCTGGGGCCCAGGGTTGATGGCGGGGGCGAGCATGGGGGTACAGGGGATCTTCTCGGGGGAAGCCGACAAGTGGGGGTTGGCTGGAGGGGACGGAGGCCCTTCCAAGGCGGCGCGCCGCAAGTGGCGCGCCATGGAAGCCCTGCACTTGCAATCTGTGCGCGAGGCCCTCCGTATTCGCAGGTGTGGGCAACAGCTATCGCTGCTGGCGACGGAGGTGGGCTGGCGACCGCTGTCGACCGACTGGCTGCGGCAGGCGGCGCGCTTCTGGGCGAAAGCGCTACGGCGGCCGGATGGCGATCTGCTGAAGGCGGCAATGCGGGAGAGCTGGGAGCTAGCGGCGGGTGGCGTGCGAGAGAGCTGGGTGGCACAGCTGAGCGAGTGCCTCAGCACAGTGGGGCACACGCTGGTGTGGGGCCAGGAGGCGGGGGGCATCGCCCGCCTGCTAGAGACAGCAGCGGCGGGTTGGCTGGCATCAGAGACCAGCACACCAGAGCTGCCAGAGGACGCCAACCAGCTCAGCGTCGTCCGCTCAGTGCCTGACTCATGGTCACACCGCTTCAAGATGCTTACTTACTTGCGGTGGATGGCAGACGACTGTGGCGGCGCACCAATGCTCTGGACGGGGCTGAACAGCGCCGCCCAGATCACGACACTCGCACGCTTTAGAATGGGGCTGCATGAACTGCAGATAGAGAAGGGGCGCCACACGGCGCAGGCAGAGCCACGCAGCCAGAGGCTCTGTCGCCTTTGTGGCATGCGGGAGGATGAGGCACACGTGATTTTTGAGTGTCCAGCGTATACGGAGACACGCGTACAGTTCCACACCCTTTTCCTGAGCGTCCCTGGGGACGATAAAGGCTTGGATGCGAAGATGCGGGCGTTTATGAACCCCAGCCCGGGGCTACTTTACCCTTGTTTTTGGCGTGACATGGCCAACTTTCTGGTCTCGTGCCTTGATATACGTAACACAAGCCTGGAGATGGTAGAGGATCGGGAGGAATAATTGACCTGAAGCGAACGATGTTTTGAATTAGGAGTCAATGAGGCAGCCACGATAGTGGCGGGGACCCAAGCGTGGGTTCCCGAGGAGCTGCGGTGGACTGTGCCGTTTGCAGTGCACCGCAGCTGGCGCACCTGAGAAATGCCCACGCTGGGTCTCACACGTGAAAGCTGCCTCAAAGATGACGACCTCAAAACGGAGTATGCAGAAGGAACATATTTATCCGCTATAATCAGGGGGCAAGCTTGCTTTCTAACCTATTACCAAATCCCACACTGTTGGTCACTACTGACCGCCTTTTCCAGCCCCTTTCTAGGTAGTTAGGCTTAGGGATGTGCCCCTCACCGAGTCCTTCTGTGCCTCCCCCCTTCAGCAGGGGGGGGGCCTGCGACACGTCCAATGTCGTGCTCGGTGCAACTACAAGGGGTCAGCTTCTGCTCAGAGCCGGGTTAAGGGTAACAGGTTGAGAATCCTGTGAATGCTGGTTGAAATCCCAGTTAGAAAACCCCTTAACACGTTAGAGGTTGCGGCCCGGCTGGATATCCTTTTCGGCCACGTCTTGGCCTTTCTCCCCACGGGGGGATGTCTCTTCTGGCAATTGGCGACGAACCTGCCTTGCGTTTTCCGTTTCCCAACATACGCTCACCGACTTCAACAAGCGTTTGCTGCCGCTGCGGTAGGGGACCTAGGGGTGCGCCCACGCTCTTTACAGAGTTGGGGTTCCCTACCACCAACAGCCAGCCATCTCAGTAAGGTGCTTGGGCCATACGCGCCGAGCACGGTCTTATACGCCTTTAGAGGTGTCCCTGACTGTAACATCCATCATCATCATCATTGGCTGACCCAGAGACTTGCCACTGGGGCTGGTAGGGCTGCTGTAACACGCTGGATTTCTTTCAGGGGCGTTCGAGCATCAGAAGGACCAGATCGGGTGATCTGACCATGCACATTCCAGCGAAATAAATGTTCAAAGGCCCCGTGGCTGAATAAGCAGTTCATTTTTAGGCCCGGAATTGGATTACACAATCGAAATTTCGACCCCCCCCCCGCGAAGGCAAGCAATATCGACGGGATATACATATTTTCGCGCGGCAAGTAAAAGGCGTAAAGGCTCCAACTCCCTTGAAACTGCATGGATTTTGACGTTTCGAATTGCAAACAGCTAATGACAAGGGCTTTCCAGAGCAATGCTTGGATGCAGCAGGGGTAGGATAGAAGAACATGGTGTTTGCATGGGGCGCAGGGATGCTCACGATGCACATGCAGTGAAAAAAACTAGTTTTGTGTTTCCTGTACACCAAGCCTTTAGCAAAGTCAGCTTGTTAGAGTGTATTTGTGATGCCCATCATGTCAGGCGTCCGAATTCACTGTTCCCGTCTTAATCGGATCAAGGAATCAAGGGCATATATATATGCACATATACCCTTGTGGACGGTATTCTACGGTATACAAGCCCACGTATACGGTATACTGCCGCGCCCTAGTTAGTAGGTCTCGAGCGACCTTTCCGCATTGGTGTCGTGTTCAGTATGTGTGCCCAGGTCGCGTGTGTGCACAGCATGTGCTCTTAGCAGATAAATTATGTCGGCCTTTGTGTCACGGGCGTCCGTCTACATCACGGGCGTGGTGTCCATGAGCTGGCCGTGGACCTCGCCGCTCGGGTAGGCTTTGGAGTGCACGTTGACTTAGGCATCGCCAGACATAATGAGCTCGCCGAGCATGGGATTTGTGGCGAGGTCGACCATGAGGGAGGTTGAGATGTCGCCAGAGGTGTACTGTGGGTGGGTGGGTGGGGAGCGACGCGAGTGAGGTGTGTGTGTGGCATTGTGTGGGCGGCGCCTGTACTGCAGCAGGTTACAGACTGTGGGCGAGCCTGAAACAAGATTCACGAGTAGTGGCGCAGTTGGTCTCCCCCCCCCCCTCCCCACACACACCCTCTCCTCTGCCCTCCCCTTTGCCCTCCCCCCTGCCCTCCCCCCTCCCCCCCCCCCCCCTCCCCTCCCCTGGTGGCTTAGACTAAGCCTGGCTGCCCTAATAGGCTGGCGCGTTGCGCGCCCTTGCGGGTAGATCCCCCCTAGTGTTAGTATATGGGCCATTTGCCCGAATTCGGGCATTTTTTGCCCTTTTTGCATGCATGCCACAGCTGCCACACTCAGTCCCATGAGCCAAAAATGGGCATGTTGGAAAGCTGACACTTCAGGCTACCTGCTGATGGTCTCACTTTACTGGAGATAAGCCCCGCCCACCTCTTGAGGCTAACAACAAGACATATATGAAGCTCTGTTCCAAAGGGCAACTCCATCCGACATCATTACCAATGTTTGCATTGAAGACAAGCACAGATTTGGCCCCAAATAGGCAAAATCCTAGGCAAAATGGGCAAAATGTGCCTTCCCACACTTAGCCACCCCATGCGCCCTTCTCGAGCTCCGATGGTGCCAGAAAGGGTTGCAGCCTTCCGTTGCCTTCCCTTCGGGGCCTTGTACCCGCCGGAGGGATGGGGGGCGATATCGCGCTCGTAGGGCATCGGTGACGAAGCCCGCCATCAAGGCTCGGCCCGCCACTGCTCGCTGCCCGAAATTAGCATCTTCGAGCAGCAGCGACGTGCCACAGGCTCAAGCAATGGCGCCCCTGATTAAAGGTACCCTAGATGGGAGTATAGGAGCATAAGTTCGGAAGGGTGGGACGTGAATCAAATTCTACAGCGAGGATGTTATTGGGAAAAAATCCGCCTGCATTTGGGCATTCCGCCCGAATTTGGTCGGACCCAGCAATTAAGACTAGACGTGGAGTTTAGGCCTGAACTCACGCCTCAGGGTCCTCCGGGCGCGTACATGTTCAACCTGTAAAACCTAAGCCTCAGAACCTAAGCCTGGCTCTGATGCACGCCTAGTCAGCCCGACCCACCAGGCGCGTGCCATCGGCATCGGCAAAGTTGAAGATAGTCACGACGACGGGGCCGCTGCAGTCGGCGGAGCAGTTGTGCATGTGCGCGGCAAACACGTCGACGGCGTTCTTGACCTGTGCGTGCGCGCGTGTGGGTGCGTGTTGTGCGTGTGCGTGTGTGTGCATGTGCATGTGTGTGTGTGTGTGTGTCAGGGGGAGACATGAGAGCAAGAGAGCTGGGGGGCGCTGCAGTCGGCGGAGCAGTTGTGCACGTGCGTGGCAAACACGTCAACAGCGTTCTTGACCTGTGCGTGCGAGCGTGTGGGTGCGTGTGTGGTCGATTTTACAGTCCGTTGGACCCCTTTGATGGCGCATTAGATGATGATGAGAGTTTTACAATCCACTTCTGGCGGTCACACGTACGGTTCCAAAGCTCCAGTGGGACTTAGAGAAACAAGGCTCAAGGCACACAAAAGGTCAAGCTACAAGTAGCCCACGGTAACGCCATCCACACTTGGTGGCGGGCGCCAAGCAAGCAGCACCACTGTGCAGGCTGCACACCCAGCCCCTCAAATGGCCAGAGGGCGGACCCAAGGTATAAAACCATGAAGGGACCAAACAGCCCTCCCCCAGACCACCGGAAGCGGGGCTAGTAGCACACCCGCCGCAGCACTCTACTCAGCGACCACACCGCACCCGCCACCGCACGCGTGTGGCGCCACCTCCCCTTCAAAAACACCCCCAGAGGGGATGCCATCTAGCAAGCAGGTGCAGCCACCCGCGCGCCGTCAACCACGAGGCGCGCGCGGTGGAACTGCACCCGCTTCCCCGCAGCCTTGGCGGCGAGGAACGCGGGCCACAGCGCCTGGTGCCGCGCCTCCTCACGGTCACTGAGGACATCGAAGACCGCAACCGACGGGCCCAAGCCGCACAGGCAGCAGCGGTTGCGCACGACGGCGTCGGCCACGGCGTCAGACTCCACGGCGAAGAGCACACGCAGCATGTCGCCCCGGCGCGGCTCGACACCGATGCCCCCGACGGCATGCTTGGCGTTGAGGAACGACGCGGACACGACGCCACCACCAACCGGCGCATACACCGAGCCACGGATTTGGTGCAAGTAGCGCACGAGACCCGAAGCCAGGCTGACAGGCAGGCTGACGCCGCTCTTGACGGCCGCAGTGACCTGCTCCGCCGCCTTCGCCGCCTCCTCCTCCCCAGGGTAGCAACCTACCATCCCTGGGTAGCCATCGCACGCGACGAGGTCGTTTGCGGCTGCCACCGGGATGGACAACACGAAACTGCGGCGCAGCAACGCGTCGCCCACACGCGCGGGCAGCCCCCCCCGGCGGGAGGGGCCGCGCGCAGATGCGGCACGCGCGGCGCCCGCCGCCGCAGGCCGCCCCGTCGTCGGCTCCCCCCCCCCCGACGCCACCGGGGCGGCAGCAGCAGCTGGCCGGGCAGGCTGAGCAGCCTTGGCAGCAGGCGCAGCGCGGGGCGCCGCACTGTGGGCCGCATGGCCAACCCGCGCGCGGGCGGGCTCTGCATGCGGCATCTGCATGGGCGCCCCAGGGACGCAGCTCACCAGGAGGCTCACCACATCCACCAGGGACGCAATCTGTTAGACCATAGGAAAGAAGCCGGCAGCTGTGTTTGTGTGTGTGTGTGTGTGTGTAAATATATGTGTGTGTGTGTGTGAGGGAGCGACGTGAAGAGAGATGGGGGCCGCTGATCGGTGGATCAGTTGCACACGTGTGCATGGCAAACACACGCCGACACCCGCCTTGACGTGCATAGTTGAGGTGTGCTTAAATATTCGGCAACTGTGTGTGGGCGTGATAGGGTGCGTGCGTGCATGCGTTTGCACATGCGCGTGTGTCAGGGAGAGAGGGTGGTGGGCGGTGAGAGAGCTACCCCCGACTTCCCTCCTCCCCAGCCCCCACGCACCACCACCGTGATGCTGGCCATGGTCGAGTCCGTGCTCCACTCGACCGAGCCCCACTCGTGGCCTCACTCTGATGGCACCACTCACTCTTTGTATATAACGTCATGTTAAGTTCATAAGCTCTTCGCCAGGGGCTCCCGCCCTGGCGCCGCTCGATGGCGGACAACCGGGACAACTGCGCTTGGTACTGGGCGGCTGAAAATCTGGAAATTTCCCCTGAGCGGCTGTGACGCACAGCGCTACTGATGAACTGGTCCTGATGGGGCGAGGCTATGTGGCAGATGGGGCAGCGGCACGATGGAGAGCACGATGCACGATGGAGAGAATTGCGGCGAGCATGCACCCCCTCTCACAACGATCGGAACTCAAGCAGATTGCGGCTCCTAATGGTTTACTGTGCCTGGATGGAAGAGAGAGACGGATGGCGAGAAATTGAGAAACATGGGAAGCGAGGCACATGCGGCTAGGCTTTGTGAGGAGGTTGCGGCGCAGGGGTTCCCTGCCCCAAGGCGCAGATTATTAGATGGCGACGCGATCGATGCACCAGCCGTGCGGCATGGGGCGAGGCGAGGCCCCACCAGAGGGCGGGCACCATAATGGAGATGGCGGCTAAGAACGGGAATGCGGCTACCGGGGATGAGGCTACGGGTTATGCATGCCAGAGGACGGCGGACAAGGCTAATGCGTCACGGCGCATGGGTAAAGAACGGGGAATGAGGCTACTGGAGCTGGCGGGCGCGGCGCGCGCATGGCGCGCGCGGCGCATGGGGGTTGCATGGCGGCGCTCTGCGCGTGCATGCATGGAGGAGATTGCTGGCGGGCATGGAGGAGATTGCCCGCGGGCGTGGAGGAGATTGCAGGCGGCAGCATGGAAGCGGATGGCGAGAAATTGAGAAACATGGGAAGCGAGGCACATGCGGCTAGGCTTTGTGAGGAGGTTGTGGCGCAGGGGTTCCCTGCCCCAAGGCGCAGATTATAGATGGCGCAGCAATCAATACACTAGCCGTGCGGCATGGGGCGAGGCGAGGCCCCACCAGCGGGCGGGCACCATAATGGAGATGGCGGTTAAGAACGGGGAATGAGGCTACAGGGAGAGGATACGGGTTACAGATGCCAAAGGGGACGGCGGAACAAGGATCAGCCATAGGTGTCACGGGGAATGGCTAAAGAACGGGAATGAGGCGGGTGGTACGGGTGCTGGCGCGCATGGAGCGCGGCGCGGCGCATGGAGATCGCATGGCGGCGCCCATGCATGGACGAGATTGCTGGCGGGCATACAGGAGATTGCTGGCGGGCATGGAGGAGATTGCTGGCGGGCAGATTGCTGGCGGGCGTGGAGGAAATTGCTGGCGGGCATGGAGGAGATTGCTGGAGCCAATGGCGGCGGCGGGACTAGTAGTAGAACACAGGCGCACACCAACAATGCGTTGCTGTCACTACCTGGGTGGTATAGGGTGGATCTGGGGGCCCAGTGTCCTGTCTAGGTCCAGTGCGTGCGCGCGTGTGGGGGTTTACCCTCACCCCTACCAGGTAGCCAGCCAGTTTCCCACTGAAACTGAGTTTAAGGTGTCGGGCGCTAGCGCCGACACCGGTCTTATACATCATTACTGGTGTCACACAGACTGTAAGATCCATCATCATCATGGCATCACGCACTCTGATGGCATCCCTCTGATGGCATCACTCTTATGGCATCACTCACCTCCACCGTGATGCTGGCCATGGTAGAGTCCGTGCTCCACTCGGCATAGCCCCAGCCCCACATCTTGGTCACAATCTTGGGAATCTGCTTCTTGCCCTTCAGGTACGCCTGCGGTGTTGGTGCGTGGAGGAGCCGGGCGCACGGGGTGGGTCGCGGTGGAGGCGGGGACAGGTGGGAGTGGTCTTCGGCCCTGTTGAGGGGTCGTAAAACGAGATGGGTGAATGGAGGGGGATGGGTGGGGGGCCGTGGAGGGGGAGGGGGGGCAGAGGCGCACACACGATGGGTGGGGAGGGGCAATGGGGCGCACGACACAGACGCTGAGCACACCGCCACTGCGCACGCCGCTGCGCTCCCGGACACGCAAACACACGCAAACAAACACACACACACTCTCTGCCCCCCTCCTGGCGCACATGCGTCGCCCGCCCCCCTCCTCCGCACCTACCCACAGCACCCACCCTGTACTTGTAGGTCATCACGGAGGGACCGTTGGGGCAGTCGATGGGAGTGCCGGTGCAGGTCATGTCGGAGGCAGCGTAGCAGGTCTCGGCACTGAGGAGCAGCAAGTGTGTGTGTGTGTGTGTGCGTGTGGTTGATGTCAACATTCGGTTGTGTGCGTGTGTGTGTATGTGTGTGTCTTGTGAGTGTTGCTGTGAGTATGGGTGTGCCGGGGGTGGGGAGTGGGGAGTGGGGGGTCAATGGTAGATTTTACAGCCCGCTGGTCGTGTAGACGATTTCGGGCAAGGTCATGGGTGGGGTCATGGCGTCAGTGGGGTGGTGAGTGGCGTGGTGCGTGGCGTGGTGCGTGACAATGCATGGCGTGACGCGTGACAACGCGTGGCGTGGTGCGTGAACATGTGTGGCGCGGTGCGTGACAATGCGTGGCGTGGTGCGCTGAAACCACTCCCCCCCCCCCCCCCACCTGGAGCAGATCATGCCGTCGCCTCCGAAGTTCATGTCGCCCTTACAGACGACGTTGTACGGCGCAGAGCCATTAATGGACACGCCGGTGGCAGAGCAGCCAGTCATCTCGGGGGTCTCACCTGCAGTTGAGAGGGGAGAGGAGGCTTGGTGAGCGAGGGACAGTGGGGTGGGTGGGGTGGGGAGGGGAGCGAGCCGCAACACGCGCTGCTTGAACCGATCACACCTCTACTCAATCGGGTCTTCCGCGAGGGGTATCCCAAAGCATGGCACATGGGGCAGTCACGCCGGTGCCGAAGAAAGGCAATCTGGACGAGCGGGACAACTATAGGGGCATCACGGTGGATGGGGCGCTTGCTAAGCTCTATAGTCTGGTGCTACTCTGCAGACTAGACGACCTTGCTGAGAAGGGCGGCCATAGAGCCGCCGGGCAGGCAGGGTTCCGGAAGGGACGGGGGACCCCTGACAATGCCTTCATCCTACAGCACATGATTGAGAGGCGCAGCCATGAGCGAAAACCGCTGTATACTGCCTTCATCGACTTTAGAAAGGCATACGACTGCGTGCATCGGCAGCTCATGTGGGAGTGCCTTAAGAGCCTGGGGGTGGGGGGGGCGTTTTTAGCAGCCCTGACATCACTGTACGATGGGGCTGGCATGTGCGTGCGCATAGACGGCACGGTGGGACCAGGCTTCACCACACGCCAGGGGGTCATGCAGGGCGACCCAATGTCGCCGCTTTTGTTTGGGCTGTTTATCGACTCACTAGAAGGGGAGCTTGACGCACAGATGCCAGAGGTCGGGGTCCCCCTAGGGACAGGAGCAAACAGGCGGCTCCTACGGTTACTCTTGTATGCAGATGACCTCGTGCTCATGGCAGAGACGCCGGAGGCGCTCCAGCGCTTGCTAGATGCACTTCACGTTTTTTGCAGGACGCACGCTCTCACTGTCAATGTCCGCAAATCTGAGGGGGTGGTGTTTAACGACCAGTACTGCCCGGTCACGAGCGCCAGGGGAAGGGTGACCCTGAAGTACGCTGGTATGGACCTGCCCATGAATCACGAGTTTAAATATCTGGGCATGCTTTTTGGGAGCCGTCGGGCAATAGGCGCGGGGCTGGAGCAGAGGCAGGGGGCGGGCCAGCGTGCACGCTTCGCCCTAGCGCGCAGATACGATGCCATGGGCCTCCACAACGTGGGAGTAAAGGCGCACCTGTTCAACGCACTGGTGCGACCTGTAATTAACTACGGGTGCGAGATCTGGGGCCCAGGGTTGATGGCGGGGGCGAGCATGGGGGTACAGGGGATCTTCTCGGGGGAAGCCGACAAGTGGGGGTTGGCTGGAGGGGACGGAGGCCCTTCCAAGGCGGCGCGCCGCAAGTGGCGCGCCATGGAAGCCCTGCACTTGCAATCTGTGCGCGAGGCCCTCCGTATTCGCAGGTGTGGGCAACAGCTATCGCTGCTGGCGACGGAGGTGGGCTGGCGACCGCTGTCGACCGACTGGCTGCGGCAGGCGGCGCGCTTCTGGGCGAAAGCGCTACGGCGGCCGGATGGCGATCTGCTGAAGGCGGCAATGCGGGAGAGCTGGGAGCTAGCGGCGGGTGGCGTGCGAGAGAGCTGGGTGGCACAGCTGAGCGAGTGCCTCAGCACAGTGGGGCACACGCTGGTGTGGGGCCAGGAGGCGGGGGGCATCGCCCGCCTGCTAGAGACAGCAGCGGCGGGTTGGCTGGCTTCAGAGACCAGCACACCAGAGCTGCCAGAGGACGCCAACCAGCTCAGCATCGTCCGCTCAGTGCCTGACTCATGGTCACACCGCTTCAAGATGCTTACTTACTTGCGGTGGATGGCAGACGACTGTGGCGGCGCACCAATGCTCTGGACGGGGCTGAACAGCGCCGCCCAGATCACGACACTCGCACGCTTTAGAATGGGGCTGCATGAACTGCAGATAGAGAAGGGGCGCCACACGGCGCAGGCAGAGCCACGCAGCCAGAGGCTCTGTCGCCTTTGTGGCATGCGGGAGGATGAGGCACACGTGATTTTTGAGTGTCCAGCGTATACGGAGACACGCGTACAGTTCCACACCCTTTTCCTGAGCGTCCCTGGGGACGATAAAGGCTTGGATGCGAAGATGCGGGCGTTTATGAACCCCAGCCCGGGGCTACTTTACCCTTGTTTTTGGCGTGACATGGCCAACTTTCTGGTCTCGTGCCTTGATATACGTAACACAAGCCTGGAGATGGTAGAGGATCGGGAGGAATAATTGACCTGAAGCGAACGATGTTTTGAATTAGGAGTCAATGAGGCAGCCACGATAGTGGCGGGGACCCAAGCGTGGGTTCCCGAGGAGCTGCGGTGGACTGTGCCGTTTGCAGTGCACCGCAGCTGGCGCACCTGAGAAATGCCCACGCTGGGTCTCACACGTGAAAGCTGCCTCAAAGATGACGACCTCAAAACGGAGTATGCAGAAGGAACATATTTATCCGCTATAATCAGGGGGCAAGCTTGCTTTCTAACCTCGTACCAAATCCCACACTGTTGGTCACTACTGACCGCCTTTTCCAGCCCCTTTCTAGGTAGTTAGGCTTAGGGATGTGCCCCTCACCGAGTCCTTCTGTGCCTCCCCCCTTCAGCAGGGGGGGGGCCTGCGACACGTCCAATGTCGTGCTCGGTGCAACTACAAGGGGTCAGCTTCTGCTCAGAGCCGGGTTAAGGGTAACAGGTTGAGAATCCTGTGAATGCTGGTTGAAATCCCAGTTAGAAAACCCCTTAACACGTTAGAGGTTGCGGCCCGGCTGGATATCCTTTTCGGCCACGTCTTGGCCTTTCTCCCCACGGGGGGATGTCTCTTCTGGCAATTGGCGACGAACCTGCCTTGCGTTTTCCGTTTCCCAACATGCGCTCACCGACTTCAACAAGCGTTTGCTGCCGCTGCGGTAGGGGACCTAGGGGTGCGCCCACGCTCTTTACAGAGTTGGGGTTCCCTACCACCAACAGCCAGCCATCTCAGTAAGGTGCTCGGGCCATATGGCGCCGAGCACGGTCTTATACGCCTTTAGAGGTGTCCCTGACTGTAACATCCATCATCATTTCGAGAGAGAGTAGTTGTTACAAATCCACTGCTGGCGGTCACAATCAGTTCCAGAGCTCCAGCGGGACTATCAGACAGCAGGCACAAGGCCCACCAAAAGGTCAAGCTACAAAAGTAGCCCACGGTAGCGCGACCCACACTAGGTGGTGGGCGTCAAGCAGCAGCACAGGCCACAGGCACCTCACCAAAACCCCTCTGGTGGGTGGAGGGCAGCCCAAGGTATAAGACCATACAGGGACCAGAGGCCCCCCCCCAAACCACCAGAATCGGGGCTTGGTAGCACACCCGCCGCAACGCTCTACCCAGCGACACCGCACCCGCAACTGCACGCGTGTGACGCCACCTCCCCTTCAAACACACCCCCAGAGGAGGTACAACTAGCCAACAGGTGCAGCACAGCGTGTGGCGCTGGCGTAAGGCGCCAGCGCACGACGGTGCCGGCCACGGCGTCTGACGCCACGTTGAAAAGCACGCTCAGCACGCTGCCCCGCGAGGCACATTACACGACCTGTATCGAACCAGCGATGATGGCGCTACTCAATAGCAGCACCCACCGTCCGTCTTCTCGGCCGGGCAGGTGATGGGGTTGCCGGAGCAGGTGACGTTGGAAGCAGCGTAGCATAATTCGCCACTGCGTCAGAGAGGGAGGGATGAGTGGGAGGGGGGGGGTGCCATGCTCGCTAGTGTCCGGTTGGTGGAGTGGCGTTGCATTGCGTGGCGCCCTTAACCAGACTCCCACCCACCCAGAGCAGATGAGCCCCGAGATCTCCGAGATCCCCGAGCTGCCGTCGTCGAAGATCATGTTGCAATAGCAGACGACGTTGTACGGCGCAGCGCCACTGATGAACCGGTCGGTCGCGGAGCAGCCAGTCATCTCGGGGGTCTCACCTGCAGGCGGGGTGTGAGGTGAGGCGAGGCTTGGTGAGCCCGGGTCGGTATGAGGGAGGGGCTACTATTAGGCTTATAGCGAGGCACACCACACAACCCGTAGCGAACCAGCAAGCACAGCCCTACTAAACAGCAGCGCGCTGTTGTTAACCCACCATCAGTCTTCTGAGTTGGGCAGGTTGTGGGGGTGCCAGAGCAGAAGACGTCGGAGGCAGTGTAGCAGGTCTCGGTACTGCGGCAGAGAGGGAGGGATGGGTGGGAGGGTGGGTGTTATGCTCGCTAGTGTCCGGTGGGGGGAGTGGCGCTGCGTTGCGTGGCACTGCGCTGCATGGCGCACTGAACCAGACTCCCACTCACCGAGAGCAGGACATCCTCGGAGTGCCTTCGAAGTTCATGTCGCAATTGCACACGAAGTTGTACGGCGCAGCGCCAGTGACGGGCACGTCGGTCGTTGAGCAGCCAGCTGCAAGCCTACGTGCCTGCAATTGGGAGGAGGTGTTGCACACATCACAACTTATTACCCGGCGCTAAGTAAGACGGACTTGACCCACCTTCTCGCGTAGCTTTGGTCGGAAGTGTGCCTCGGAAAGACAGGATGCCTGTTGGCCGTGCGGCCCCCACGGAGAGGCAAAGGGGATTGTGAAGCACAACACGCACACGATGTGCCAGAGCGGCGGGAAGGGGGGGGGCCTAGGCGCACGGCGAAATGTGTGTTTGGGAAAACGGCCGGGTTCAAAGTGCGGGCCGTTAGGACCCCACAGACGCCCCCCCCTCGCCGGCATCGCCTTACATTGTGCATGTGCGTAGAGATTGCGCTGCTTGAGGGCGGTGCAGAGGGTGTGAGGCCTCCAGGGTACCTATGCAAACACCCCGCGTGCTCTGTGGAAGCCATCGCGTCCCCTGAGAACAAGCATGCAGCATCCACATGGCCCCTAGACCGCGCCGCTGCGCTCGTGGGGGGGCTAAATGGCTCCACCAGCTGGGTCCCAATTGGGTGCCTGCATCACAAAAAGTTTGATTACCATGTGCCGCCCATGGCGCCCCCCCGACACATCTGCTGATGCAGCCCCCATTTTCGGGGTCCCTAGTGTTTGCTGGACCAAGGTTTCTGAAGCCGATTTGCGAAAGACCCCGCCGCGTGCCACCCTGCCCACTTTTCCGTGCCCACCAAACGCATTCGCAAATCGGCTTCAGCAACCTTGGTCTAGGGACCCCGAAAATGAGGGCTGCATCAGCAGATATGTTGGGGGGCGCCATGGGCGGCACATGGAAATCAAACTTTGGTGTTGTAGGCACCCAACCCTGACCCAGTTGGTGCAGCCATGTAGCCACCCCACGAGCGCAGCAGCGCAGTCTAGGGACCATGTGGATGCTGCATGCTTGTTCTCCGGGGACGCGATGGCTTCCACAGAGCACGCAGGGTGGTTGTATGGGCACCCTGGAGGCCTCACACCCTCTGCACAGCCCTCGAGCAGCGAAATCTCTACGCACATGCACATTGTAAGGCGATGCCGGCGAGGGGGGGCGTCTGTGGGGTCCCCACGGCCCGCAGTTTGAACTCGGCCGCACCTCCCACACACACAATTTGCCAAGCAGGCGCCGAGCGGGGTGGAGTGACCCAAATGTGAGCCGTGGGGGACAGCTTCCGCATGGCGCGCATGTCACCAGTCTCGCTCCAACAGGGCCTTAAACTTGCAGCAACGCTGTTGTAAGGGGCTGCTTCGGAAATGGGCTGGGCGTATGGGCGGTGTTGTACGTCTGTTGGCCTTTGAGAAGCCAGACCGACTAGGTGACGGTACGCCCCGCATTGGAGAATGAAATGGCTCCCGCGTTGTGTGCGCGCCAACGCGATACTACTACTACTACTACTACTACTACTACTACTACTACTACTACTACTACCACTCCCTCTCCCCCCTCTCTCTCCCTTC